>VXBZ01005797.1:269968-400508 GCA_013399135.1 Heliornis fulica
TAATAGTATATTGTTACTATCAACTTCTCCAAACTAATCAAGTGCATTTGACCTACCCTTACATGGCTTTTAAATTCACTAATGTAGCCCCTTTTTCTCCATACAGCGCAAACTCTGCTTCAACTATGTTGTGGCTAGAACTTAAGTTTCATGCTGTTCTCAGCAGCTGATTTCAAAGACAAGCTGCTCTAATACTATCACACCTATTTTTAAATCTCTCCTTTAAATTGCACTGAAAAAAAAAAAAAAGAAAACCAGAAAAAAGCTCTCCACAAACAAAGCAGAAAAAATACACCTATATAAGCACTCTGTCTTTTTCCCCTTGTTTAGCACAGAGTCATGGGAAAAAGACACTTCCCCCAGGCCAAGATAATGCTTTTATTTTCTGTGCAGAACAGAGGAGAAAGAGGCAACGTTCACCTGCTTTGGCAGACCTAGGCTCATCTTTGACTCATGGTCACCATTACAGCCTCTGCCATTCTTGGGGCTGTAGAGGCACTTGGTCCCATCTGGAGTAAAGAATTACTTGACAGAATAAACATCTTAACCAAACAAAGCCTTGGGATTGCTACAGGGTACTCTGGTGGAACACAATGACCTGTGTCATTACAGGACTGGATGATCTAATATCCTTTCTGGATAAACTCTGCTAAGTGATCTTATGCACCCATGTTCCACAAGATCAGCATAGCTGCTGCTGGGCTTTCTCCCCACACCTCCTGGCCACCCCCTTCCCCTGACATCGTGCAAAGGGGGACAACTTGGCCTCCCAGGGCTTGTTCTCCCCAACAGGCCACAGCTGATGGCTCCAGACTCTTTCCAACCTACAATTTCCCGTCAGCTGCTCCTCCAGGTACTTGTATCTTGCCCTGTCACACAAGGCAGCTGCATGCTGGATGCCTCAAGCATTGAGGACAACATAGCAGGCAGCTAGCATAATTCTGTGTATGGCTTCTTTGCATACACAGTCACTTCCTAATATCATGGTGTTGCCTTGTTTTGGCTATCAGACAATTTCATAGTTCCTTGTTCTTTCCCCTATGATATGAAAAGTCAATTATTAGCAGCATACATGCAAATTCTGCCACATATCTTTAAATTTCGTATATTTCTATGAACACACCTCTATGTGATACTATAGGCTTTTTACCTACACTTTGATTAGTCTTCTAATGAATTACTGACATCCTGCTGCTTAGTGTATGGTCTAAACACTTATAAGTTGTAATTAAATTTCTTATTACTTCAATCATACAGCTACAATAATTAGACTCCCCAATCCTCACAGATTGCTTAGATTACAGTTTAGAATATGGCACTTTTGCTCAGATGGGGAGCTGAGACATTAACATATGTATGACAAGCGTTTCTGCTAATTTTAGGCTCCTACTTCCAGAATCAGCTTCATGGATTACTTGAAGCACAGCTTTTACAGATTTCAGTGGCAGCTGTGAAATGAACACTGCCACATCAGGATTATCAAACCAAATAACAGAAAACCTGCCATTCAATTATTATCCATTTATGAACCATTTAGAGCATTACTGTCTGGGGTAAGATACAGGATCAGAAATTGGTTTACCACTGCAGAGTGCAGTTGCCTTCATGACGTGGACATCACTTTGTAATCCCCAGACTCATTCACAATTTATCTTCATCCTTTACAGCAAAGGAATAAGGACTCACACAGACAACACAATTCACTATATGTTTCTGATTCATTATTTGAATGCAGCACATGGAGCGCAAGCTCTCGTGAAGCTACAGCACAAAGAAAATGTAGCGTGTGCACATATGACAAATTATGATAGTATCTTTCATCTTAATTCCTAAGCAATGAGTTTTCAAAAATTAATATCTTTTTCTTGTATAGGTAACATCCTAGAATGTGAAAAAACAATTTTCCACTGATGTTCTAGAACACGACACTGTGGCATCACTAGTTCAGAACCCTGGGCTCTCCACACCTTTTGTATTTGAGATGGTGGGGGCATCTGGTAGTATTTATTACCAGCCCTTGAGCAGAGGGTGTTATGGAGCAGGAGGAGACATTTTGCAAGGACAGTAAGCAACAGGACAAACGTGAGCTTCCGTCCAGCTTTGTAACACAGTGCCCACCCTGCCAAACACGATGCTTTTTACTACTCAGCCTCACCTTTTCCTCATTCTGGCTACTTATCTTGCTTCCATCCTGATCTTGTCTCCTACTACCCACACAGGGTCCTAGTTCTGGTCTCACC
The DNA here is from genome assembly GCA_013399135.1 of Heliornis fulica. Taxonomy (NCBI): domain Eukaryota; kingdom Metazoa; phylum Chordata; class Aves; order Gruiformes; family Heliornithidae; genus Heliornis; species Heliornis fulica. The sequence goes on from VXBZ01005797.1 coordinate 272,209, forward strand.
ATCCTCTGATGTCAATTCTTCATGTACTATCCTCTCTCAGAACTCCTTGTGCTTCTCTTTTAATTAATTCACTGCTGCCTGCCAGCTCCTTCTCACACATCCCTTTCCTCAGTCTCTATTCTGAGACAATGGCCTTTCTGATTTCCATTTTCCCTTTCTAAGTAGTGTTAGCCTTTCCACTCACCTCTCTGCTCCCTTATCCCACTTTCCCTTCTCCACTACTTTGTCTTCTTGCTCACTCTTTCCCAACACATTTTCACTTCTTTATTTTTCCAGACATAACCAGTATGAATTCCTGACCCTCTCAGCTTCCTTCACCTCCCTGCCTTGAATCAGTCTTCTCAAAGTCTTATCTGATGGATTCAGAGCATGGGACATATGGCACCACCAGGAATCCCTTGCTGAGATTGCTGGTGACAGTTGTTCTGATGAGTTTCATATTGCTCTCTAGCATCCAGGAACATCTGTTGGAGAAGGTTAATTTTTACACTGCTGAAATTAGGCTTCAACAGGGTCATTAGCTCTAGCAGGATGGCCTGTCAGAGGATGCTCTCCCAGACACAGGCAGAAAGAGAGGCCACATTGCATATAAAATTTCAGAGCAAATGGTTCAAGCTTGGTAGAGCTGCTATAAACAGCCAGGACAGATTTGGAAGCTGGGCACCCCCAAGTGCTGTGTTAACAGAGAGGTGCAAGCAACCTTGCCCACGCAGCAGCTGGACACAGACCACACCATGCAGGAGTCAGAGATCTAAGTTTCAGAGCTTTGATTTATCATTGTGGAGACTTTTCACTGCCTTCTAGGAAGATGAATTACCAAGGAAAATTTTCTGTAAAGATGTTATTTTCTCTGTTGTACACATGGATATACCAGACACACATCATTTTTCTAGCCATAGGGATACCAGCCAAAATAATGACCAACTTAAAGAAAAGAAATAACAAAAAAATTATCATTACAATAAAATTAAGTATGTGCACAGGCAGAAGTGATTTCACTTTCTTATTTACAGATCTGAAAAGGATCTTAAAATTTGTTACAAAGTATGCAAACAAGAGTACCATCACGCACAATCATAAACTTGCACTTTGCCAAATGATTTGGGATGGTCTTTCCCCACATTTGATAGAAAGTTTTTGGTACAAGAGATCTTACCCTTGAAAACAGCTGGTGCATGCAGCACCAGGAGGGCTAACACATTTCAGATGGTTTTAATAAAGTTTTCTTTGACATTTTGATATGAAGGGAAGGAAAAAAATAATACAAGGAGGTGAGGGAATGGGAACTGTAGATAGAAATAAAATTGGAAAACTTCAGGTAGGGACACAGAGCATAGAGGGTTAAAATAATAACCTTCATGATTATTTTCCATGAGGAGTCTGCCAAATCCCTTCTGGAATTTACTCTGAATAGTTTTAGATACTAATGTTCTTCTGTTTTTCTTAATGAGTGATAAATGAATTGTTTGTGGGACTTTCAGCCAAAGTCCAGGAGGTCAAAATAATTTTGGACCCCAGAAAGCTAATCAAGGTGACTCTACAGGCACAAATGTGCACTACAGTTGCTGCAGTGATTACAGATGATTAGTTTACTAAAAGAGAAGATGCAGCACCAACCAGTGCAATGCCAGCCACATGCCAAAGCAACCTGCCAGCTTTGTGAGGATGGTGAGCCACCATGCCAGATGTTTTTCCTGGCTATTCATTCAACACTGCAAGTTCCATAACTGGAGTTGGAAAATCGCTTTTCTCCATGCTACCATTGATACTGTTGCACTGCTGGAAACTATGGATGCCGCTTTGTTTTCACAGAAACACTTGACCTGATATGGTATATTCTACATAGTCAGGCTGTTGCCAAGAGTTGCTGGTGCATAAAAAGCCATGTAGTTTGATTATTTGCATTTTTGGAAGGAAAGGTTTTCATCTAAAAAGATTAACAAAGAATTAGCTGGAAGAGAGTAAATAAAAGAGCTGTTGGAGTTATATGTGTGTAGCTTTAGCTGTTGAATGGAAAAATAAGCAGGTGTAGATTAAATTGATATGGATGAGTCAGCCTAGAATAGCTTTTGTACAATAGATATTTCTCACTATACTTTTTAAGAATGAGGAGCACCTGAAGGTTGTTGAAATGATAATGATAAACTCTACAGCTGAGCTACTAGCAGTCCATAAACAAGAAATGCAGTTTCTAAGCACAACTATAGTTACTTCAAGAGTGTTTGTTTTAATATCAACTAGTCTAAAGACTTGAGCAAAGCTTAAAGTCACTGGGTGCATCAGATGTATGTGGTTATAATTCAGATTGCTGGCTAACACTTTGAAAGGCAGTGTAGCTACATGTACTGCTTCAAACCAGGACTCTATAAACTGAGTAAAATTAAAAGTGGCATTAAACAGGAGCTCCTTTCGGTCAAAATAGAGCACTAACAGGCAGCAGAGTCGTGCTTTAATCCATGCCTGTGCTGTTCCTCTCTAACAATCCAGATGAGCCACATGCTTTCTTATAAGTGTTATATAAGCTATATAAGATGATCCAATAAACACCTATAAAATGTAATGGCTATCATAACTATTATACTACAATACCTGTAGTCATTCACAGTCCTTATCTGCTATCCTGTTTTGTGATATGCCTTAACCTATTTCAATAGGTTTTATAAATACCACAGCTGGGATGAATTTAAGGCAGCAGAAATTATACCAACAATGATTTTGCGCAGTTTGTGTGAATCTCCTATACCAAGGCCATAACACATTGAAGAACAACAAAGTGAAATGCTTAATTTGTTTGAAATCCTTTAGCTTTTGTTCTGAATATCTTGAAGTACTACCTTTAACTATTGGATTATTGTTTGTGGATAACACGGGTGCATATGAAGCCACTTTGCTTATGGGCTTGATAAGATCTCATTATCATAGCCTGCTTAATTTCAAATACATTAATATCACCGTTTGGGTTTCTTTTTCATGCTTGCAGCTTGCATATTATGTATTCCTCCAAAACATAACAGAACTGCTTAGAGTTTTCCTCCAGATTTAACTAAGCTTTGCAACCATAAAAATAACTGCAAGTGGAGCTCTATTTCCCACACTGCTAATGTGGGTGATATTCCTTACAAATCTCATGTCAAGCAGCAACCCAAAAAGGTTTAATTGAAAAGCAGGAGAGAGGGAAGAAGCTGTTGTTCAATATGGAAAAAGGTAGTAGAAATAAATCTTATGCTACTATTAGTTTAACAGAACAGTGGATATTACAAAAGGTAACTATTTCATCTACAAAATTAATAAATCATTTTTAGTATTGTCATAGTGCAACAAAATATTTTTAAAATAAGAATTACAACTAAAGATAATCATAATAATTAGGAAAATCCAACAGATAGATCAGAATTAATATCACTAGCTTCCCAGGGACAGCTTTACCTGAGTTGAAAGCAGCACTTACACACAGGGCTCTCAGAAGGCCAGGTGTAACTCCCACCACACTGAAGGGACTTGCATCTGAAGGAAACTTGAATTTAACTAAGTCTCCATCTCACAGGCTATGCTTCCTACCATGCCAAATCATACCGTAAAAATTCCCATTACCTGAACACCATCTACTTTAAGAGCTACCAGTTCTGGAAGCACTGACTAGTACCACTACTTACCACTAAACCGAGTCTAAAATCTGGATTTCAAAGCAAATGAAATAAGTCAGTTCACATGCACCTTCATTAAATATTTACATCAAGTATTTATGTGATGTTTAAATTGTTTCTTATTTTTTCTTAATTTCAGCTCATGCCTATTAATAGGGACTCTCAAAGCATTAAGTACAGAAATATCTGATCCTTACATGTAGCTAGTAACTCCGAGAGGCTACATTACACTTAAATTCTATCAAAGAATAATTGCTACAAAAAACAACACCCAGAGAGTTTTAAAAAGTTTATCAGGCATCTGCTTTGCAGTGCTCAAACCAAGAAAAAAAACACCCCAAAAACCCCAGATACACTTACCCTTGGTACCAATAAGCAAGAGCATATAGAAGCAGCACTCAGATGTCATATCTGTCCTTCTGCAGCTCAGTGAATAGTCACTGAACGTTGTCCTTCAAACTGCACACCAGCCAGCGCGCTGCTCCTGTGCTCTGCTTCTGACAGCCTTCAGCAGAGCACGAAGCAAGCTCTCTGCTCTCCCCTGCCTTCCTCCCTCACTCTGCACTAGGTCTCCCTCTCTCCCCCGACTCTGGCACATACACACAGTAAAGTTGCAGCAGCACACCGGCTCCTCAGGCTCTCCCTTACAGGACAGGCTTTGCTCTGGAGCAGGCAAAGGCTGGGATGAGCAGGAGGCCAATGATTTTTTTTTCCCGTTTGTTTTGTTATTTTTTTTTCCTTAAGTCACAAAACTGCAAGGGCCTGAAAAGTACAGTTTTATTTAAGCAAATCTGTCTGAAGCTAAACATTTGCTATAGTTTAGATAAAACTGGCGGTTTCTCAAGTAAGGGGAAGTGAAATTTTTAAACACTGTCCTTTTGTAGCAGTCTGGTTGCTCACTGACATACAGAAAAATGCACAGTATAATTTATTTCCATTAACAGCACATCACTATTTTTACACATTAGTCACTCTTTGCATCTAATGCTAAAGAAAACAATCTGAAAGAGCAAAGAGGGATGTTCAGAAACACTTAGTGTATGGGTATAAGATTTTTCACTGATTCTCTGATTTAAATGGAGACATTTCCCTCTGGCCCTTGGCTTTATTGTTACTAGCAGATCATGGTATACTTGATCATATATACAGTCAGATAGCTAAAAATACTTTTTTGTGATGTGAAGGCTAACACTCATCAGGACAGAAAGTTGCATTTCAAAATGAATCAATCAGCTGAGATAAACTTGAGGTGAGAAGCTAAATTATATCTGCCATCAAGAGGCTCGGATACTTTTTTAAATAGCTTGGTAAATTCAATAGCTTGCCAGGATGACACAGGCTAGGGAACAACAGTAACATGTCAGTAGCTAGATCAAGTCCTTCAGAAGAAAGCCTCTCAAGCAGGAAATATGAGCATGCAAGAACCCCTGTGTCAAATGGTGAATTTGGAGAGTTGGAGGAATCTCTATCACAGTCAAAAGCAAAGTCCAAATTGTTGCTATGGCAAGGTTGCCTATAAAATAAATACTATGAACTGTCAGTTTGTTGATTTCTAGTATAAGCCAAATGGGTTTAGAATTCTATATTGTGTGGGGGGTTCTTCTCTGTGGAAGCCCCCAGAAGTCTGTTGGCATCTGCTATCAACACCAGTACTAGATAGTATACAGGCAAAAAAAGGATTTAATGTATTAGGAGCATATCAAGTAAACCAAACCCATGGTTGCCTCAAAAAGCTACTCAAGCTAACACCTAGATTCTCCAGGCCCAATGCCTGAGCTGAAAGGGGCTTCCAAGGTGAGAAAACAGGAGAAAGAAGCTGAATCAAAAATTTGCAGATTAAGAGAAATATACTTTCAAGGAAAATTAAAATAAAGGCTCTATTTCTTTACCACAGGATGCAACACAAACTGATGTCCTAGAGAGTTTTTTTCCTAGTATAGTTTCCTCCATAGCTTTCTGCTTCTGGTTTAGTCACCTCCATTTGGGACATACAGTAACCATATATGCTTTAGGAATATCCTATTTTTACCTGATATATTAAACCAAGCAAGTTGTTTCTTCAAAAAATCCATCCAACCCAGTACAAAAGTTCAGAATTTTCTACTTGAGGGTAAACAGGGAAATCCCAAAATGCAGTACATACCACCCACACACATTTTCTGAAGCTCTGCCCCAATGGGAGTTGTCACTTTCTAGCCTTCCTCTTTTTCAAGGACCTTTAGAGCAAGGGTACTCATTAAAGTTAATTTTGCTGCAAACACTCTATAGAAAATCCACTGAGATCTTCCTTTTTCTAAATTGCTTAGATACTCACAATAAGGATACATGAAGCAGCAGCACTTTCCAGCTCATTCTCTCAGTGTGATTATATTTAAACCAAGAAGCTAGAGTTACAAACACGCACACTTCTGAAGTCCAGAATACAGACCAGAAGAAGGAGGAGAGGCAAGATCATTGTTACAGCAAACAATTGAATAGGACATTACTGGCTTTTTTAAAGTAGTTTTGGCTTACTTTAAAGCATTTTTAAAACCTCATGTTTCTATTGTTAAGTATTAAAAGTTAAATAGAGAATACAGGGCTTAGAAATAATGATGAGTGCCTTTGAGATAAGCACTGCTAGCCAACTTCTAGCACTTTGTACTCTTTCCCCCACTCCCCCCGCAATTCACATTAGAAGTTATGTAGAAGAGAATTCCTATAAATAAACAAATCATAGTTGCATACTTCACCATTGTAAGCATCACTGTTGAAAATACACTATGCTGCAAAAACATTGCTGAAAAAAGTTAGAAATCCTTTTAGTTCAAAACCAAAATTTACTTACCCCAGACTGTAGCTACTTCCTTGGTGGTTAACAAATATTTTCTCTCAAACTCTGACTCTACCACACTCAGTGTTACAGGTGATAAGCTTCTAGCAGATTTATTACAGGTGGGAACAAAGCTATCCTAAGTTTTAGTCTACATGGAGGAAACTGTCTCCACGCTGCTCCAAGAACTCAGTATTATGGGTCTTATTGTCCTTTCTTAATGTGGAAATTGTCCTTGGTTTGATTAAGAATAGTTTCAAGGATGCTTTATGTCACATATCAAACCAAAGACCCACAATACAACAGATTCTATACCTAGAATTTGCTCACTAAACAAAGAGAATTTTCAGCTGAAAATACTGATGAGATTCCCAGCTGTTTTCCTGCTCTAGTGAAACACAAGCAGTGCAGAGTGAAGCACTGGAAGTAAAACTATGTTGCCAACCTCAGTCATGAAAACTATATATTTAGAAATGGTACCCCAAGAAGTTAACCTCTTGCTTTCTCAGCTATTTGATGGCCAAACTTTAGGTCTGTATTATAGCAATGTGAATAATTAATGTACAGATAAGGTTTTAGAATATAGCATTTAAAATGTAAATCCTCCATTATGTGTGTCAGTCCTACAATCCAAAAGATTTAACTGCACAAATGAACTTAATTATATTTAATTTACATTGCTTTCAAAGCTCCATTGGTATGCTTTGCAGATAGCAAAACTGAGAATAAGACATTTATATTTTACAGGGCAATGCTTACCTTTGGAGGATATATTCCTTGTAAACACCTATGTCCAGATTCCCTGAGTTGGGAGCAAAGCAAATTAAAAAGCCTAACTGCAGAAAGATAAGACTTCATCTACAGCAGCATTTTTTTCAAACAGTAATCTGTACTGCAGTACCTTTATCTACCTCAGGCACTTGTGACTCATAGAATCACGGAAAGTTTGGGGCTGGAGGGGACCTCAAAGATCATCTAGTTCCAACCCCCCTGTCATGGGCAGGGACCCCTTCACTAGATCAGGCTGCCCAACTCAACATGGATTCTAAGAAGGTTTTATCCTTTCACAAAAATTAATTTTTCCTATTGCACAATTGCAAAGATTTAATAGGATTTACCTCCTAAAAAACCTGAAGTGCCTGGGACACCTGGCCTAACAGCCCAGTGCAGGGACCTTTACTGCGGAACTACTGGACTTCTCACTCCCCTTACCAGACCCTCTTTATCAGCACAGCCACCTGTGAGTTGGGATTGCTGGCATAATCCCAGTGGAGAGACTTTCCTCTGTTGGAGAAACTACCTGAGCCATTTGGCTCAGGTAGTTTCTCCTGTAATAAAGCCCTTCACTCCTGAAGGGCTTTATTACAGGAGAATTATAGATTTTTCCCCGGTGCAAATAGAGCAGCAGTATCTAGTTAGCTCTGAGCTCACTGAAATGCTTCTTTTCCTTTGCAAGAGATACTCTCAGCTGGTCCAGCTGTCCTTCCATCACTGGTGTGGAAGAAGGCACTCAAAGTAAATTAGTCACTGTCTCCCTCATTTCCCCTAGTTTTCTCCAGATGTTTGTTCCAGCTGGGTGTTTTGACTCAATCAAATAAAAGCTCACCAGGGTGCCTGACTCAAAGCTGCTGTTGGAATTTAGAAAGTACATTTCTTTCAAAATAACCAAACATATAAGCTTTGCCAATGATATTTTTTCCTAATCAGCCATTTTCAGTCTTCTGATTTATCAAAGATTGTCACAGTAGTTCTATGATTGCATATGGTTATAAGGACAACATTAATGGCTTGGTAAGCTACTGTTCCATTTAGAAATGTCATACTAATGACATATATGACTCTTTTTCCGTGTTATCTTTGTCATATTTGGGGGATTAATTTTTTTTTCAGCATCTAAACTTCTAGATGAAAAGACAAATTTGCCAAAATATGAATAGGTAAATATACAATATCAAAATATGTGACCTTCACAAAATGTTCAGTTGTAACATGAGGTGGTACCAAACATACAATCATTGACAATTAAGTTGTACTTTGATGGAAGCATGCAGTTTATAAAGTTTTGAAGAGGCAAGGAGTTCAATAACTCATCTATGAGAACCTTTGTGCTAGAGAATTATCAAAGCTAACCTCAAAGTTGGAAAGAAATGTACATGTGATAGCAGAATGGCCATACAGTTGGGCTGTCTATCACCTGGATTAAGAAATTATCTACTCCAAGAGGCTGGACAGCTTGCTTATTCTTCTGTGCCTTTACATGTGAACCAACAATGCTCCCTACATGGTATAAACTAAGTTGAGAATATGTTTATGCTAGATTCAAAAGAAGAAACAGCCAACCAGACACGTTGGATAAATGCATGCTCAAGTTTCAGAAAAAAATAAACAAAAGAATAAGACAAACCCCCCAAAACCTCACAGGAAGAAAAGGAAGTGGGAAGGACAAGAGGGAGCATTACGGTATGAGGGAACAGGACTTAGTACAAGGATAATATATGAGAAGACTATAAAAAATAGGAACAAGTGAAATGAAGAGTGCATTTGAGAGATTATTGGTATCCATACCTGCAGTTTTCCACTGTACTGTTGTGAAGAAAATAAACTCTGTAAAATGAATCTGCCTTTTGTGAAGTAGGTATGATTTCCAATCCAGTGGCTTTTATGTAATACCTTAATTTACAATTCTAATTTTGTATTTCTGCACCAGCCTACAGAAAACAGAACAGAAAGAGCCAACGGGAGCTGTGAAATTCTGAAATCCCAAGGTCACTACATAATTACAAGTGACCAGTAAAATATTATCCTAATGTTAGTAAATATCCAGTAGATAACTCCAGTAAATTCACTAGACCTTGTAGTTCATTGTTCAGGGTGTTATTTAAATTTGTTCTTTTGCACTGATACACATTTGATGCAATCAGCAAAGAAAGTATAACATTTACCTGTATCTAATACTGCAGCTTTTGAGAAGTGTAAAATGAAAATTGCTTGACAGCTAGGGAAGATGTTGGATTGGGGAACAGCTGATAGCCTGTGGTGAAGTAGCTTATATTAACAGAGAATTTATTTAGGTGAGTTTTTCTACCTTTTCTCCAACTAAAGTGTGCATGAAAAAAATCAATATTACTATGAGCAGCTTGAGCCAAAATGAGGAATTGATTTCAATATTAATCACACAGTTCTAAAGCATTGGGAGTGATACAAGTGGAGAAAACATTTTCAAAGTAACCATGCAGAATACATGGTTAAGCTACAGGAAGTTATGACCTCCAGGTTTTTTCTTGTTTGTTTTCCAATTTTATTTTTATATATAGCTGAAACTGCTGCATTTGCATGACTGAAGGGTAGTTTTACAAAATCAACATTTCAAGTAAAAACATTTGGTATTTTCCCAAGTGTTTGGGTGACTAACAATATAAAAATCTTTCTTCTTGCTGGTATTTTTTTTTCTAATTATCTTGAATGTTCTAACACCATTAAAAAAGTGAAGTATAATTATAGTAGATAGTGAGAAACTTTAAACAATGCATTTAAACTGGTTTTGTATTTTGTCCCAGGATGTTTTCTATGTTAATTCTACAAAATATCTGTGTGGTAAGGATTATGAAACAAAAATCCTAGACAAGTGCTTGAACCACTAGCATTGTAATGGCGTGCTCTATCTTGCACTGTTTTCTGGCTCAGCCTGGGATTACTTTTTGTTCAGGAACGTAGCATCAGTAAAAGAAACAGTTCATTCTCTTCCCCTTGATCCCTTGCGCACTTCTCAAAGATGTGAGAGAATTGAATGAAATCTTCCGCATACCGCTCAAAAGCTTTAAACGTTGGGTTATGGCATAAGAAGAGGCAACACAATCAGTACTGGTTGGTGCTGACACACACTTATGTTAAAGGAAGCAGCAGGAGCCATCATTATGCTTTGTATGGATGCTAACTCTATTTTGGTGTATAGGTGTGCTCTGAAATTGAGTCTTCAGAGAGCTCAGGCAGCTGAATAGCTAGTTTCCGAATCCTGTTGAAATAAAGCGAAGTAAAACTTGCAGGAGCTTTAACCTGAGCAAACTCTGTCTCCAGTGGCCAGGAAGCAGCAATTTAGTGATGAATTTTAGTTGTATAGATGTCATGTGATTTCAACAATCTTTTATCTTCAGTCCTTACTGCTTGCTTAAAAGATGTGATACATTTACGCAGGTTTTGATCTCACACAAGTTAATACATGTTTATTGATTACTTGCATTACTACCCATCAGCTTTTATCCTTGGGCCTCTGAGGAAACACAGATTATCAGTTATTATTTCTTTTCTGACTTTGTAATTGTCTAAAATGTAAAAGCAAATAAATAGGAACTGATAGCTAGAATTCAAAGCAGCAACAATTGTATTTCTGATGTATGCATGCTTTATAGCATATAGGCACCATTTAAATGCCTTGGTATAATGTTTGCTTCTTCCAGATCTGTGTTTCTCCATCTATATATAAAGCCTTTATGAATTTTATTTAAAAAGATGAATCAATAATCAATAGTTTCAGCATAAATAATTGAATTCCAGCAATACACAGTATAAAACTTAAACTCTAAGCAGAAGGCATTCAGCATAAGGATGGTCCCCCTTCAGCACAGACAGATATGCTGGTGCTCTTCCTGAATGGGGTGGGGCCACAGTACAACAATACTAACCCTGGCTATTGCAAAACTGGCATGAGTCTATGTAACTTAAAGCAGTACCTTCAGCTGCTACATAGGCCACAGGCTGTATTTTATCAACACCATTTTGTCACAGCTGATGCTACATGCCTGCAATTACTGAATAACTACAATACCCAAATTTTGGCCACTGCAAGCTTTTGGACTTCACAGCCATGTGACACACATGGGGAGATGAAGGCCGGTAAAAATGTCAGCCCCTGAGGCAGGGACACTCCTGATGTGGCCAGTAGAAAACGCTGAGGAGAATGAAGTGCCTTATGAACTGTCCTGCCCCAGGACTGAAGCAGTTGCTACCCTGAATCTCTCTTGAAATAGTTGGTTCTCACATCAAACTATGTGTTTCCTCATGAAACATCACTGGACAAAAAGCATATATGGTTTTGCACCTTTCTCTAACTACTTGTTAATTAGGGTATTGCCATAAAGCATGATAGAGTAAAACTCCAATCCCATTGTTTTGGAAATCCTAGGTACCAGCTCAGAGGTTAATTTGTTGAGATAAGCAGCACGAGTTTGCATTGACTTTACTAATTTTTCTTTTACCTGCATCAGCAAACTGCAAATCAGTTTTTTATTATTAGTAACTGCTGATCCAGATGAACAATCTTTTTAAAATACGGTTATTACCGTACGTATAAGAAGTATGAGAACATCTCCTGAATATTAAGTTTCCTATGGCAAAGGCAGCTTAAGAGCATGCTTCATCCTGTCCTCTAAGCACAAATACACCTACCCCAAGAACAGCTGAAGTTCAGAACAACATAGAAACAACGAAGAGGAGAGAATAACACTTTTTCACTTGTCAAGAGAGATTTGTGATGAAAGGGTTTTAAGTAGTTCCTATGTAATTATTAATTTATTCCTACCTGACCTTTAGTAAAAATTCATCCATTATTTTACTTTTTTAGAACAGAAGAGGCTAGAAACCAAGTAAGAAATGTTTAAAGGTGAAATTAATTTTCAAAACAATATGAAATACACAATACTTTTTTCAAGTTCTGAACAAAAGCTAAACAAAAGCTATTTTTTCACATAATTTAGCATGTATTCAGTTTAATGCTTTGGTCTCCTTTTCCAGTGATCATAATAACTGATTAAAAAACCAGATTCTTGCATGAGCTGGGCAACAAAAAACAATCTGAAAGCGTTAGAACTTGGATGATACTTTAATGAATTCATTCTCTCCATATTGAGCAGTTGACTGGTAGGAATTAATGATTCTATTTTCCAACACAGATAGAGCAATTTTTTTTCTGAGGTATGTGCAAGTGCTGCACTGATAATCTAATCTATTATATAATTCTAGGAATGCAGGCAAGAAATGGCAAGACTAAACTAAAATTGTTATAGCATTGTCTTTGCTGCTAATAATACCTCCACCCTGAAACTGGGTATGTGACTTGACTTAAGTTCACTCATCTTCCAGCCTTATGGAGCTTATTACTTTGAAAGGAAATGGCACTAGTGTTATTGTGGTAGAAGTGCACTGGTATTTGATATCAATCAGTCCCATCTTACTGTCTGGCTCACACTTGTAATTTCATCTTCAATTTGGAAATAGTTTCCTATCTCATAAGTATACAACTTTACAAATACTTTCCTGTTACTGAAGCATCTTAAAGGCAAACACACTTGGTTTGGAAAATCAGAGTATTTTTATCAATATTAACCTGGAAAATGGAAAATAAGTATAGCATCAAAATTCTTATAAAAGGGCTGAAGGTATAGACTGTCAGAAATTGAATGCATTTTTGAAAGTTCTTCTTGGTAAATGTTTCAAATTCTAGGAAATTGTGCTGGGGGATGAGCATGTGGATGAGTAATCAGGGAAGAGAAATTCAGTAGATTTTTAGCAGTTATCCTCAATTTTTCAAAATCTGCTCATATGAGTAAAAGGTTAGAGATACTGTATGATGTATCTGTTCTTTCTGTTTTGTTTTTTTTTTTNGAGCTGCAGGTCAAACCCGTTCTAGGATATCTCATCATCAAGCAAGATATGTCTGAGTAATTTTTACTGAAAGAACTCATGACAAAATATTTCTCAGAGGTTTTCTTCATGGATGCATCATGAACAGTCATTAAGTGGAACAGGCTATTCTTCAGTTCTTTTTTTGTTTTAAATAAATTTTTATTTCACTTTAAATTAATTTTGTTTCCTTTGGTATAAGATTCCTGTTTAGCCTAGTGCATGAGTTTTTAGCCATGTGTAATACTGCATGAACTTTTTAAGTGTTGCAACTCTGCTGCAATGACACACGGCTTTTCCTTTGGCCAAGTTTTCCCCTCCCGCTTTTTCCTCATGAAGTGAAATAAAAAATAACACAAAATATTTTGACAAAGAAGATGCCACCTTTAGGCAGCCATTGTTCCCTGCATGCTTATTATACATACTTGATATTGCTTCTTTGGAGCATCCACATGTAATTTCATGAAAATGAAAATGGCCTGAAACTTTTGACATGTTTGGAGAAAGAACAGCTGCAAGGAAGCTTTGGCTTGAAAAGCTGGTGTAATACAAAATAAAAATAGCAGGCTTCAAAAAGCAGACTTCATAAATCTGAGGTTTCATAGCTGAACTCTTCTGGGATACTCATCTAAAAAATAGCTGAAGAAATATGGCTTTTTAGAGATGCAGTATTTAGAATAGCAGTACAAATGATACTATTCTGGGGGACTAGAGGCAGCATCATAAAACAAATCAGTTGGGTTTAACTTGTAACTTTTTGTTGCCCTTTAATAAAAAAAGGTACTATACTGGAAATGGAAATGAAATCAGGTTACTGAAGAAAAGTACAAATGTATGGATCAGACATGCTGGCCAACATAGAAAACCAAAAGGGCAAAATGAGCTGCATCTGAGAAGGGACGTCAAGAAGAACAAGGAATTCTTGGACATGTAATTTAAAAAGAAAGGTCAGGGTGGGGACTGTGCTTATTGGCAAATGTGTTATGAATGCTAGTTAGTATAATTGCATTTTAGAGTGCTTAATGCTCTTTATCTGGATGTTTTCAATCACATTGGAGGTGATCAGGTAGCCAACAGAAGAGCAACAAGAAGGGACAAGAAGGTAAAGAACATTTTGGGGTATATGTAAATGAGTCAAATATTGTCCTACCTGGCCTAAAGGTCTTTACCCTGAAGTGTCTTGAATGCCTGGCTAAATCAATTAAAGAGGTCAATGGTTATCTTTGCAAACAGGCAAGGGCATGAATATTTGACCTACTTTCCTGATGGTTTGTATAAATTAAAATTTGTGGCAGAGAGAGTTAAGCTTTGGAAATTATGATGAGAACATACTTAAAAAAAAGAGAAGATCTTTAGTGAGTCATTCTCTGCACTTTATCAAGATAAAGATTAAAAGGTAACTTTATATGGTATATGAACACTTTCCTGTAGAGTTACTTTTGCTGGTTAATAATGGTCTATTTAATAGAACAGATAAAGATGTAGTATGAATAAACTGTTAAGAGATGAAAGCCAGATGAGCACAAACAAGAAATAATGCTTGGCTTTCTAATAACGAGAATAATTAATCAGTGGAATAAATGAACACAGGAAGCACTATAAACCATGCTTTAGTCAACACACGTATAACCTAGAATCATTTGAGGAAATGTGTGTGTTATGTTCCATCTTCCCTACAGCTGTTGCTTGTGAACTTAAAAACCATGAAATATTCTTGCTTAGCCTCATGGGCATGTCTACTTTTTATGTGGGACCATGATTCCATGCAGGATCCCTAGATCACATCTCATAATAGAGAATAGACATTTATTAATTATTACCTGATCAGAGTTTGACTACTTTCCAGATGAAACATGAGTATTTTATTTGGATTATAATAGGTTAAAAAAAAAAAGAAATACCAGTTGTCAAATACAAATATGTAGTCGTGGCATGGCAGATAATACAATGTAGAATCACATTCACACAGATGCTGTGTAGATGCCACTGACAATTTGGAAAAAAAATCTGCTCCTTTATTTCGAAGAATGAAAATATAATAATGCTACCTCAAAGAATTCCAGGGTGGGGTTTTTTTCAGTTTGGACTTTTCAGCAAAAGTCCAGCACAGTATAAGAAACTGCAAGTTTCATAAAACAAGCTAAAGTTTAGTACAATTCATATGACAGCTTAGTGGGTTTTGTTACCCAATAGTTCAAAAGAGTTGTCAATTGGAAGTGTGAACAAGAGATGAAGAAAAGACAGGGGCATCTTCAGGTGTGAATGGGTAATTTATTTGGAGACAGCAGGCAAGGCTGGTGTAAAAATAGAACACACAACTTTAATCAAGTCAATAGCACTATTGAAAGTTTGCTTCAAAGAACAATTTACCATGACAAGAGCTCTGACAATCCTTATTAACCAGACCACTGAGGTAGCAAGAAGTCTCTTTTCCCTTGTATATACCTCAAAGACTTGAAATATAAAGGCTGTGCTATGACACCATGATGAAGGGGTTACTGAACGCTAGTAGAGGCAGAGCTCCTGACTTCAAGGGAGTGGTTCCTTCCCTTGGGAACCCTTAACAGACCCTGTGTTTTCAGCAAAGCTCCTGAGTGTTGCACCTTTTCCAAGATGTTCAAGCCAGTGTGAACCACTCAGGTTTTGCCTTTCCGCTTTGGCAGATGTTCTAGAAAATGAGACCAAAGGAAGTCCAAGCAACCATGTGATGCTCTTCAGTCAGTTTTAGGTTTGCTTCTTTTTCCCTCTCTCTCCCCACTTTGGCAGGTGCTATTTGCAGAGCATTTAGTTGCTCAGCAAGTTGGCAAGGCAATTTTTACTTGAACACTGCACTAATAATGGTCAGCAGGTTTAAAAAAACCCTTTCATACAGAGAGAGGAACTAATTTATTTGCCTTCAGTATTGCATATAACCCTTTATAAATGCTTAATTGCATGTAAGGCATATTGCAGTCTCCCATTCTCTCATTCTCTTGGTGAATTACTCTTATCTCTTCTCAAAATCATCAGCATTTTTTGGGACACAATAGATCAAGCACTACACAGAGAAGAAATAAGAAATGCTTTTCTGTCAGCCTCTACGTTTTCATTTTTTCAGGTTCCTCTTTTTGTGCATGGTTTAAAAAACCCAGCAAATTATAAATGTGCTTTTCATACATCCATATATTAGGAAATAGAAAAGTTGAATAGAATTCTGTGTTAGTAGTAACCTCTCTTTCCATTCATTTGAAAGGAAGCAGAAAACTACAGTTTTGTCAAAACACTGTATTAAACTAATAAGCAGTTTGAAACAATCAATGCAAGCCAATTAAATGTGACTCCACGTTTCTAGAGTAACCAGCAGAGAGTTACATTTAAATTGAAAATTTATTCAGCAAAGACATAAGCCCCTCTTCAATGTTGTCTATAAAATTATCAAGGTACAATATGCCCCATGCAATTAGCAGTTCCATCTTTGGCGGGACATAAAAAGTACAACCAGCAGGCACTTTAAAGCTCTGAAGAGTATAGGACAATGTGCTTCGCTGTATTTCAAAATCGGCAAAATGGCACGTGACACAGTAGCTGATCATTCAGAATCTCCTCATGTGGCATGGATGGCGATTACATGCCGCATCTCTCATTTCCTTTGCCACCTTGGGACATTAAACCTGCTTTACTCTATTGGACATTGGTTTCCTTGGCTCACTTACAGGGAGAAGAAAGACACTGTGGAAGATGCAGCGTGTTACAGGCATACAGAAGACATTTGTCAGTGCTCATATGCCAGGTTTCCTCAAACATCTACAGTTGTGTGCTGTTCTGGTTTTCATAAGAGCACAGTGAACTGTCCACAGCATCATCACAAAGCTCCTCTTGCAGTCACTACGCTTTTTGGTACCATTAGTGGGGGTATTTAGTCAGTTATGCCATCCTAAACAGATTCATATCTTCCCTCTCACAGGAGGAGTCTAAAAATGATTGCAGGCAGCACAACAGGCCCAGCCATAGTTCTGAGACTGCTATAATCTCATGCAGTTTCATAACTGAATATCTGTTATGGACCACAGATGGTGAATAAGCATTTGTTCTTTGGGAGATGACAGGACAGCCATTAAGCTTGCCCTGCTAAAATCCTGCCAGTACATACATGGAATTAAAGTAGGAGTCACTACATTCTTTCATATGCTTCATGTCAGTGTCCTTACTGTCCACCCTCTTGGTGAATCTCCAGGTAACAGTCACGGCATGCTGGGCTGCTCTTACAAGAAACTTCTAAAGAGATCTCAGGCTCTAATCTGGCACACTAATGATGTAGAAACCTCTTTGCACACAATACCTATGAGGCTTTTATATGGCTCTACTGCAGTTTCTTTGACTAAGGCCATCAGGGTAAACTCAGTTGCCCTGTAATGATTCATCTGGCAATATCTAGGAGGCCTTCTAACACTACTTCAGAGCACTAAAGGTGAAATTGAGTCATGTCATTCCGAATGGGCTCCAAATCTGGATTTTTCCAAAGTAAATATATTGGATCAATTTAAAATTTTCATCCAGAGAATTTGACTTGCCAATAAATACAGCTGAGCCAAAAAATGTGGTTAGCAGAATTTCTAGCATCCCTGATTAGGATGTATAGAAGCAAAGAGAAGGCTATTTCTTTGTACTGGCTTGTTATCAGTGTCTCTTTCAAAAAAATCATGTGAATTTAATGAAACAGAGAAAGGTAATTCACATACTCCAGCTCTAGGCACCTTATCTAGATTTGTGTAGAAGGAACACTGAATCCAGTGAAGTTTACAATGAATATTGAACATTTCTTGTTTTTTTTAGGAATCTCAACTGACTATAGGGGTCTGTTGTAAGGTACTTAGCATTAGCTTCTACATGTGTAGTCCCAGAAGCTCTACAAAGCCATTATATAATGTTGGAGACTGCTGAAGAGTGTAAAGAAAAGATTAATGATGTTTACATTTTTGCTTACACTCACCAAATGCTGATGCTAACATCACACTTCAGATCTGCCAGATTCACGCACATCCGCATTCCTACGATGTTCTTTTTTTTTCTTCTTTCTGCCTATGGCCTCCTCTCTTACCTGGCAGATCCATTTTCCTGAAGGAAGAATTCTTGCTTAGCCAGTATGACACACAAGTTTCCTTGTGTTGGGAACTATACAAGCTCTTTCCCAAAAGTACATTTAAATCAAGCATATTGCTTGAAAAAATCAACTAAGTCATCTTTAAAGTTTTTTTTTAAGTACACATTCAGTAGTATAACTTATTCAAGTTTGTGCTTTATAATATTTGGGTGTACCAATTATTTTAACAGCAAGTAATAAAAGAATGTAAGAATAACAATGCTTTGGTTTATATCTTCTTTTTAAGAATAATTGGCTGCTAGGGGCATATAACTTCACCTGCTTCCAACTGAATCTTTTCTAATAGTACCTGTGTGCCTTCATCCCTGCAGTGAGAAAGTCTACAGTCAGTACATTAAAAAAAAAAAGAAAGCATAATAAATAATATTCAAGCTTATATAGTTCTCTTGTCTCTACACTTTGATGAAAACAGCACATAATTTTTATTTAATGTTGTTCCTCAGGATTGTTTTTTTTTCAGATATGACTTTGATTCTTGTTTAAATTCAGAGAGAAACCAGAAGTAAAAAGAAACACGTGCTAGGTTACTCTGAAATCCACAGCTTTACATGGTGCATGGCATTGTATGCAATTATACGTTCATGTTGCAGAGGCACTTTTCTCATTGTGTTTCTAGCCATTAGTCATGGTGCTAAATTACAAGCAAAAATTGACAGTTTAATAGCAGAAATGTAATGCAACTCATGGAGGAAAACTGCTATTCTCAGTACATCTGTGTATAAACGTTTAGTTCCACTTCATGCCACTTGCCAGCAAAGGTATATGCTGTGGTAGTTATACTAGTCCTAGGGGATGCCAAAATGGATTTTTAAAGACAGCATAATCATCTTCCCCCCACCCCCCACCCAGCACCATATGGGAGAAATACACCACAAAATAAAAGAATTCTCAGTGGCTACCTGGGAAGGGAAATAGCAGATCCCAGGCAGATGTCTCCCTTTGGGTGCCCTTTGCAGTGCAACACATGTTCCCTTCCCCATGATACTCTCCTCACAAAAACTGTGCAATCTGTGCCAGGACCCACTCAAACTCCACTCTGGGTAGATGCAGATGTTCTATACTAATCTGCCACTCAGTTCTTTGTTGGGTCCGCCTGTGTAAGTTAAGAGTAGGAGACACCAGGTGGAAAGGAGGAGCGACTCTCACACCAGTGGTATCACTTCCCATGAGAACCCATCATAGCAGTAGTATTAGGGCTTGCTTGAAACAATTTTGTAATCTATAGGTTGAAAACGCCATCAACTGATGTGACTTGGCTGAGGAGATTTTTGTTTTAAAGAACCTCAGTGAGTACTCTGGAGATTCTGAAGAATATTATATTTCTCTTTTTTTTTTTTTTTTGGTAGAACACAAAATTTAAGCACAAGCAATAGATGAATGAAGAAGATTACATCTTGTGCAATACTTTTCCTGTGAGGAAAGTTAAACAATTATGACTTTGATCTTGCAACAACATTCAGCATCATGAAATTCTAGGTAGCACATAGATGAGCAATATTACAGAACTGCAGAACTGGGAAACCGATTTGTTGTGGACCTATCTTTAAAAAGCCCAGTACTCTCTTGGGCTAACGTTTCCCTCAACCAATTCATTCCAAACCGGAAGAAAAACCATCAAGAAAAATCACTGTGTTGT
The DNA here is from genome assembly GCA_013399135.1 of Heliornis fulica. Classification (NCBI taxonomy): domain Eukaryota; kingdom Metazoa; phylum Chordata; class Aves; order Gruiformes; family Heliornithidae; genus Heliornis; species Heliornis fulica. The sequence goes on from VXBZ01005797.1 coordinate 292,116, forward strand.
TTCTCTTCAGGTATGCTGGAGAGTCAGCACTGACAGAGGTGGACAATCAGCGTTTATTGAACCATTCATCATTTTTCCAAGCTTAATGGACTAGGACTTAAATAGCTAAATAGTCTGTAGTTTAGGCAGAGATGTGAAATAAACTTTGATTTTGTTTTGCTGTCTTTTTAGAATTATAACCTTCCATTATTATAAAGACTTAATAAATTTCCCTTTAGCTTCAATTTTCTTTTAAAATGTCATCATAATAATTATCCTGAGGAAGCAATAAAAGGCTCCTTGGTACAGGACTTTGGAGATCAGTTTTATGAACTCAGAAAACATTGTTTTTTATTGTATTATTGCAACAGAAGGATATGAACTATGTTGTCACAATGTGCAAGACTCTTAAAATAGTGCCCTTGCTGATATTATTTCTCTATTACCATCTCAAGAAAGAGACGGGGCTGTCCTATTTTTCCTTTTATTGTTACTTATATCTGGGGGCTTTCTTTGACAGAATTTTCTTAATGAATATATTTTTCTTGCCTTTGCATATTTTATAAATATCCTTATTGATCAAAAATCAACTTGCTGTGATCCTGTCTTGAGGGCTGTGATTCAAATCCTTAGTGTGATCCAGCTGCTGGATATAGTGCTAGTTTAATCTGTAATTTATGACGATTCTGTTCACCCTAAAGAAAATAAGAGGGAAAAACAAGGCAGCTTAAGATTGTTTCACTGCTTAAAAAAAAAATTCATGTATTTGTGTTACTTTTATTTTGCGAATAACAGATTATTTGGGTTTTTTTTTCATAAAAACACTTATTTAAAAGTGTATGTTAAATAGCATCAACATATCTCTGCTTTGACATTCAAGATCTTAAATTGCCTCAGACCACAGAGGAAGCATGAAGCAAAGGATGTGAAATCCCAAATCCATGTAGGACTCCAATGCAAAGGTAGGGCATTAAAAAGCAATATCTTTTTAAAGCACTTTTTGCATATTTTTGTGTGTTGGCATGTAAAGTCAAACCACTGTGAAAAAGAATTGTATTGGCAATTGGAGCAATGGTAACAATTTTCTGATCATTATTTCATTCAGAGTGGCCCCAGAATTCCTTTCAATAAGGTTTCTGTTGCATTGCCTGGACAATTGCTGCTTTGTGTCATTGACTGTCTTCGTACATAATTTAGTGGCTATCTCACAATTTTAGGTCTTTAGCAACTGTTTAATGCACTATGTATCTGAACATGGTATCAGAATGTACTTTAAACAGTAACTTCTGTTAATGGAGATGAATTAAGATGAAAGATTACAAACAAGGAATTTTGAGAATCTGATATTTCTACTGTCTTTGAGTATTATTAAATCTGAAGTAATTATGGGAATTTTGATTAAATTTGCTACATTTTCTTTCACCAATATCTGAATGATGATTGTTGCTTTGAAAAGTGTTTGATTTTGCCTCTAGTAGATACCTACTGTTATCACCTAACATTTTAGGTAGCAGGGAAAGTACACCCTCAAGAAGTCTTTGTTCCTGTAACATTCCTCAGCTACAATAGGCTCAGTGGGGAGTTGTTGATGTGAGTCCTTAATAAAATTGTGTTTGTTGCTCTCATGATGGCATGTAGCATCAGCTCTTTCAAATGGAGTTAAAGTCAAGTCTCCCATTCTACTCCTTAAAACCTTCAATGACCTTCACTGAGGAGGTAACATGCATTTTGCAGGACATACACTGAGATCAATGGACAAAAATTTCGATTTCATGGCCATGTGCTTTTGGTTGATGGCTGCTTGGTTGATGGACGCACCAACTCCCTAGTAGACCATCTGCTTAGGAAAAGAGAAATTCAAGCTCTGGTTCAGAATCCTGTTCAATGATACTCAAAGATTTGCATTTTACGAGACAAATTTCTATACTGTAGGAGATAAATGCTCTTGGATATATGAAGCAACCTAATAATGTAATATAGTTTCTTTGTAAATGATTAGAATTAAAGAGGCATACATTTTCAAAAAGGAGTAATTTTTCACACACACCTACACAATGGCAGAAACGGATGTTTGGGATTGGCCCAACATTAGCTATGAAAATCACATTTGTCAAGCTATTTCATTCAGCTGAAGTGCTGCTGTTTCCTCCTCATACTTCACTGATGAATAGCAATGGTGACTACCTCTTCCAGAAGATAGCATCCTGGGCTATTGAAAGAATGGTCACAATTATTCCAAATTAATTATTTGTATGGCAACAATATGTATGTTCTTAGTAGACTGTTCAATTCATTCTGATTGCTGCCAACATAGCTTAACTGTATGAAATATTAGTAGTGAGAAAGGGTAATAATCCAGTACCTAAACATGTCTTCAAAAAGGAAGAAGGAAAGAAGATTGATTTCCTATATCCTAACTCAGAGATGGACAAGTTTGCATACAGACATTATATAACCAAAGTTTGTTATCATAGCAGATGAACATGAAGAATTCTGGTTTGAACTTGTGAAATGTCTATAAGTTAGTCCTATCCTTAATTTTGCAATAATATTTTGTGATAATTTCACTTACATAAAGGTAAAGGAGATAAAGGTTGTTGATTTACACAGGAACTTTAATTTCAGATATTTCTTTAAATCATTTTGGAAGCAGCATATGAAAAAATATAGACCCCTAGAGTGCTATTGAATGTGTCAATATATCATTAGAAGCAAAGAGAACAAAAATAAATAGTTCAATGATTTGAGTAGTCAGACTTGAAAAACTCCTCTTGAAGTCTTTTTTAACTTCCCATCATAACCTTTTCACTAAATCATTTGTAAATTTTCAAGTCTCCAAAGTTTTTCTTATAATTAACATGAAATTTGGCCAGGAATAGTAAAGCTTCTTCCACTTGCTCATCCAAGAAATTCTGTTTAATGTCTCTGAACCTTTTTTGGCTAAGGGTCTGAAATCAGGCAAGTAACAACTTGCCCTTGCTATTTCCCCCTGAACTTCTAGCTATCTCCTAGAAGTTTTGTGCATTCAATGGCCTCATTTACCATTGCTCATAATTCTCCTTTTTGCTTTCTGGGGGCACATCACCACTTTCAGTACATATTAACATCTCTAATCAGTGCAAAATTACCTTAAAACAATGAAATCCCTTTCTCATTTAGAAACAGAATGCTTAATGGGATTAATTTACACAGATGCCTTTTCTTTGGCAGCTCATTCATCTGCCTATTTCCACGGTATTTCCTCTGTTGATAACAGATTTGTTTTCTGTTTTCTTTCTCACCTACACAAATGCAACATCTTGCCAATCTTTAGCTATATAGGACTCCCCTTTCTTTTGGGTAAGAACCTTTTATTATCTACACTATGTCTTAAAAAAATATAGATTTTTAAACTTTATTTGCCCTTCTCTTTTCTTCTTACATCCCGAGGAAGAACCAAAAAGATTTTTTGCCACTTTCTTGTATACTACAGAGGCATCTGCAGTGCTCTAAAGCTGTTGCCATGCACTTCATGATACTAGAACTAAGAAAGGCAAATATCTTTAACCTTGTACCCAACAGAGGGTTTGCTCATGCACTAAAATGACAGGGTCTCAGTTATGGCAGTTGATTATCATGATGGTCGGATGTCTATATGAGTCTTTGATTTGAAACGAGAAATCTTCATGTAAGCTTCATTCTACTGTCTCTGACAGGTGTGCTGATAATAATTTGAGTGTCATTATCACTGTCATCTGTTTCATTTAACAGAATAGATATAGTAGCTGTAGATGATGAAAACTTCTGATGTATGCAGATAGTTATTATTTGTACTTTATTTTGGTGCAAGAGCAAACAGAATAACAAGAATCTCAGCTGAAAATATCCAGGCACATTTAAGGCATCTTTGGAGTGAAAGATTCATCTGAATAAACTTAACTGACTCTGGAAAAAGATAATCATATTTTGAAAAATTATAAATGCACTGATTGCTATATTATAGTTGGGATGTAAAAGCTATAACGTTTTTCTCTCCCAGTGTTCACAGTCTTTCAGCCTCTGAATCTAGCCTGCCTGCACTTGTCAGTATGTTTCTGCTAACAAAGATGGAGAGTCGCAACAAACATTTATCTAGAAGATATTTTTCTATAATGTATATTCTAATGTTTATTTGATTCCTTAGGTTCTCAATTCTTCAAATATGAGAGAACTGTTCACATGCTTCTAGTTAGGCTCCTACTCCAATATATGGGGCTGTGCATAATACTGCGATCTCAGGTCATAAAACAATGTTATGAATACACACATATTGCACAATTGGTCTACATACTAAATGCCAGTATTATTTATTTGCATAGATTTCCTTACACAATTCAATAACCTTTACTATATGAAATAGATACTAAGAAACTGATGTTATTTTTACTCATCAACTCTCCCAAAGCAGATTTCAGGTCACATATTGGCTCTATGCAAGGTGGGCTTTGAAGATAAATATTTAATTTTCTCTTCTTTTCCCTTGACCCCATTGAACAGATGGGAAAGCTTAGCATTAGAAAACATGTACCTCAGCAGCTACATTTAAGAACAGTTTGAAATATGGGGTAAGAACAGCCCAGTGTGAAAAAAATGGATTTAGCATCTATACATTTTTTGATCCCCCAAATGTGGATTTTAGAAGTGTCATTTATGCATGCAAAAATCAATATTCACTCCAGAATTCACCCCAATTCACAAGGTAAAATAAGAAGTACTCACTAACACGTTGTCCTACTGTTTGTTAGATGCCTAAGGGCATGGAACAATTAGCAGAGGGTCCAGAAGACTGTTGAACTATTCTTAGAAAATATTGACCTTCTGCAGCACCTACCAAACACTGTGAGGAGTGAAAACTAATGAGGTGGTATGAAAGTGTGGCCTCCATAAACAAATCCTTCTGTTTCATCTATTTGCTGTGCAATTGCTAACCTTAAAAAGGATGGGGAGAAGGCAGGGAGAAGCAGAAAGACCATAGCTGTCATTTGGCCAGCTTGCAAATTACAATGTCAGCAATTAAGCTTTGAACAGAGTATTGGCACCAACACAGTAGTTAAGACTTGTCTGCTGTCTGCTATTCCTTTCTAATATTACTTCTCAGAATCTTAACAGAGCCACAAGTTAATAATAGGTTAACAAAACAGTTTATAGATAAGAAAGACGTGTATGTCTCACGGTACCTGGTGAGCAACATTTAATTAAACCGTTTACTATAATTCCATGCTTTGAATAAAATATTTGATTTTGATGGGTGATTTTCACTCTATTCAGCTCCATCTTACTACCCTAAAGCAAAGCACAGAGTGTTCTGCTTACCTCTCCTTTAGTTCTCCTATAGTATTATAAAAATAACACACATCACCATTGAAACCTGTTGCTTCTTCCTATGTCCCCTCTTTTTCTCATGCTACCCCCTTACCTTTTAATCCATTTTCTCCTTCCTGTAAGCTCCCCCCAGATTTTTACCAGTGCGTTCTCCTCTGCTGTCCTCTCTCCTAGGCCTTCTTGCTTTTATGCCCTTGCCTTTGTTATATTCCCCCGCTAGTTTCCTTCTAACCTCTGCAAAGGGCTTATTAATTATCCAGAAAGAAAAAAAAACAAACTGGAAATCCTTTCACACAAAGTCTGCATGAAATTCAAGCTCTGGGGATCTGGACTGTCTGCACCAAAAATCTTTGGGATCTGCTGTTTGCCCTCCTTCTGGGACCGGTTCCCCTAGAACTGGTTTGGGAGGTGCACTCTCCATTGCTGTCTCCTCCTGTGCATGGTGTTCCAAGATTTGCTGCCTCCATTTTGGCCCCATAGTAATTTGTGCCTTGAAATTATCTCCTCCAAACACTCCCTGCCTCTTCAAAATAATGTTTTAGGTGTATTTTTAATCTCCCCAGTGTCCAATACTTCTCATGGATAGCTAATCTCCCTTGTCTTCTTCTCTGGTAATGCTTTTGTCTTTGTCACTCTGCCTGTTCTTATGAAGGTAAATCACCATATCCTTCTTGTGAAGTGGAAAACCAATGCCTCTCGCTGCCTGCTTAGGCCTTTTATTTACTAGTCCTCACTCTCCCTAGATCCTTGAGTCTATGACTTCGTTCATAGCAACTCATGCGTTGAATACATCTCTAATCTCTGTTCAGTTGTACTTCTTTCTTACAAGTTCTACTCTACATTTTCTGCCTACAATAATCCTCTGGCTGTGCATAAAGAATAACAATGCTGTGCTGTCTTTTCACCACCAAAGTTTGGGTGTCAGGTAAGTTCTCCAGTGAGGTGAAGATTCCTGTGTTACAAACACTAGTTACAGCAGACCTACAGACAACCCTGATAATTTACTCCCGGTCATCCACTCAGCCAGTAACTAGTAATTAAATTTTTAGACAAATTTGTCTTCAAAACAATGTGTTTCATGGTGTTATAACTGGTACACAAACCAAAATAACCTTGCATCTCCAGCATTATGAGAGCTGACTTGTCAATATATAAGTGAATAGAAGCTGCATGTTAAAATAGAACATAATTTTAGAATGAAGATGACAATAAAGAAAATGAAGACTATCTGGAAGGTGCTCCTAAAAACAACTTAACTTAGAGTTTGAAAAGAAAATCAACTGCAAATTTGACACTGGAAAAGTTAGTGGTTGTAATTTCCCCTGCTGTATGAAACTCTGAAGTGTTATGTGGCTTTTCTGAAAGGCTTTTCTGGCAGAAAACAGCATCACAGAACCTCACAAGATTTTAATTTTTTTTTCTTTTAAAAATACCAGTGCTAACTTATTTTGTACCAAGGCTTTGTAAGAAAAATGTCACAGCAGAGAGCTGCTCCCATCAACCTCAGAGCTCTGCTGCCTTTTCTATCAACCGCTTCAGCATTTCAGAACACATAATCAAGTTACTGTGACCAATTTGTTCACAGAAACGCAAAAGAAACCCATGCCCAATTTCAGGCATGCTATAAGCTACAGCTGCTGAGATCTTGTTGAATTTGGATGAAATAAGGTCATTCTATCCAAAACCAATACAATCAATTTATTTGGTCTGTAGATTTCAACACAGAATAATTTGGATTTCGATAACTGAAAAATTAATTTTTCCCAACCTTTAGCACTGTGTCTTCAGAGCATTAAAAATATATATATTTAACATGGTGAACTCAGCAATATCATTGTAGCTGATTTTAGTTTGTGTACCCTTTTAACACATAAAAGCAAAAGAGGAACTCAGTTTCACCAATAATATTTAAATGTGCAGCCTTGAAATAAATAAATGAAGCATATTTTGTCTTCAGAGGGTTTATTTCTAATGTAGCAGGAAAGGAATAAACTTATGGGTGGTGCTGTTCAGAGTTCCTCTTGTGCACTGAGTATGATCCAAATTTATTCAGATTTAGTTACACAGAATATCAACGGATTTTCTGTGTAACTAAATCTGTGACGGATTTTCCATACTCCTGATAATCCAAGGATTATCAAGAGTATGGAAAACCTGTCTTAGGACAAAAAGGCAAAAGGAACCAATTTATTCACCTCATAAAAAGGAGGCAATAAGTAGCTGGGGTTACTTTCTGAAAATACTTGGTGGAGGCTCAGGGAGCGGAATTCCTCATGACAGACAGACAGAACTGTTGAAGCTAACAGACCACACCAGCATTGTTAAAAACTTGTATGAGAAAGTTTAAATAGAAATAACACCGTGTTAGTCTTTGGAAAAATACCAAGCCATCCCTGCAAGGAGCTTCTAGAACAGCTTTCCAAATAAGTATGAACATGGGAAACAAAGTGTTTTTAAGATGAATACCGGTGAGTATGGGATGGATTTCACGATATGGTAATCCATGCCACCAGAAGTTCTGGTCAGACAGCCAAAAAGCTTCCTTCCAGATTTATGGTCCTAAATATGAGAAATGTGTAGCAGGCTGTAAATACTAATGAAACTTTTTTTTTTTTTTTTAGGTTTTTCTTTCTAAGTTTTCTTTTGATCTGTGTTGTTACAGCAGTATTTCAAAAGAAAAAGAATAAATCCAAGACATAAGGCTCGTGGCTTATGGGGACATGGAAATTTGGGCAGTCTATTTTTTTGGACATTACTGCTTCACAGTGTCCCCTTTGGATTGCTTATATAGCATGACAATTTATAATGGAGTTGTTCATAGAGGGAAATGGTGTGCATACAAGAAGGAATGCAGGAACCTCAGCTAGTTGGCAGTAGCCACATTCAAACAGTGGGAACTACAGGCTACTTTTTATTATTGCCAAAAGGAATACAGTAGCAGAGTATTTAAGATAGCATGAAAAACAGTAAAGATTGTTTTAAAGTCGGCCTTCATCTACAAAGCATGATTCTTTATTTTCTCTGAGGATACTCGTACTTGTTTTCATGAGGATTTGAGATCATCAACAGAGACAAACTGAAGCCAATTTGCTCCTGGCATTCTCTTCTTATGAATTGAAAATACAATAATAAGAAATCCCCATGAGAACTCTCAAGAAATTTCACCAAAATCTGAAAAAAAAGGGAAGGCTGCTCTCATGGCTCATTGCCCAAATGAGCTGTATGGTCACAGACGCTTTTGAAATAGGGTTGTGCTAGTAATTCTGTGAGCTCTTGGGGAGCTTTTCTAGTCAGAGTAGAAAAATTCTATTCTGACAGGAAGACATTTTGCCTCTGACTGCAACATGTAAAGGCACTGAATATTTACAGATGAAAAAAGACACAGTCTTGGAAACAGCAAAATGAAGCTATTAGTTCCTTATTACATCGAAGTTCTGATAAATGGATGAATTTATTATTCTCAGGTTTTTCTGTATCATCTCTCAGGTTCATATAGGCTCGTTTTTTAAAATAGCACTTAGTTGCAAGGAAAGATTCTTCATATTACTGCAATGCAGATGCATTTGCTGGATTACCGGAGCACTGCAGGTCTAGTCTTGGAAGGAATTCTGATCCCCAGAATAAATCTAATTTGATAAGGTGAATGTGACATAGTGATCTCTTCCAAATATTCTTCATGTGTAACCTCAATATTCAGATAGAATAATCACCTATTGCATAAAATTCCAAGAAAGATTTTCCAAATGTGCTTTCCTGGATTAATATATGGGAACAAAGGATGATTTATTTTCTCTCTTTCAAGTCCAGTATTCAGCTACATGTTGCAAAAGTACCCCAAGGAGGAAAAGAAGCACAAAACATGACCCTCCACACCTACTAAACCACTCTGCTAATGCTGTTAAGAGTGTTATTTTAAGGTTGACTTGTTTGGGTACTGACTCTAGATAAACAGATATTGAAATTACTTTCTATTAATAGATGTGCCACAATATTTCATGCTAATAACCCCGAACTGAATCTAATTTCCTTGTGCATATCTAAGCCTATTTAAGAATGTAAATGTATATACACAGACTAACAGAATATTTGAAAGGGATTTTTATCTAGGCCTTATGAACTTCTACTGCTTGATGTGCCTTTGCTTTGATGGTTTTGGAACCGGACTGATTAACACATTCATATCTATCCATTAAAAGACTGTAGACATGATTTTAATATCTTATTTTCTTTTGCGGGGAATTAAAAAGGCTGCTTGTCTTTTCTATGGTAAATCACTGTAAAATCAAATTATACTTTCCCCCTTGTGATGACAGAAAACTATTAAAAAAAAAAGTTAACATGCAGGAGTTGCTGGTTAAAAAGAATACCTGTGTGCAGTTTATTGATTCTGTTTGAGGATATTAAGATGTTATATTATATGCATTAATAAAAAATGTATTCAATAAAGTCAACTATTTGCTGTCACATCTCTTTCAGACCAGGGAAAGAGAAAGGTCACTGAGGCTCTGGCATTTGTCAGGAGGATATATGTGAACAACAGAATGGCTGGGATTGGCAAACCTGTCCAGCCTACTCTGATGGCATTGCCTTGGAAACAGGAGAAAGACAACACCTATTAATTCAGGATTTCAAGATTTATTATTTCAAGGCTCCAAGTTTTGAGATACTTGTGAAGGTGTTAGTCTCAAGTATTTAAGGATGGAATGAAAGTGAGGCATAATTTTCACAAAAGACATCTGTAAAACCAGGCAGGAGACTGAGACCGAGCTGCAGAAAGGGAAGAGATGCTCTGTGGGTTCAGGGGTGGGAGAGGAGACTACTGTCTCAAGCAATCAGAACTGACAGGTTAAATGATGCAGGAAATGTATACAGATATTTTTGTGGTCTTTTAGGACTGTTTCCTTGTAGTAAAGAACGATTACTTTTTTTAATCTCTCAACAGCCAATCACATAACTTTCAGAAATAAAGTATTAAATTATTCTCAAAGCCTACCAACCAATAATTTAATTGCTTTGATATTGGCATGTTCATGTATTACTGATTTATAAACTCTGAGTGCCCGTAAGGTGATAGTGATGGGAAATGCTGTACCCATGATGCTCTCAGCAGTGATCCTTAGGACATAAAGCAGTATGTTTAAAAGACCATAATTTTATCAAGCAGTTTTATCCAGGGATAAAAGGAAATAATGTTTAGGATAAAAGAAAAAGTCATGGTAAGGAAGCACAACTTGGACTTTATAGACATGTTAAGACTTTTTTTTTCTGTTTTTGAATGACCACAACGTTCATGCAATTGTATCTGTAAAAGAAAACCAGGGGCAATTATAATTTTAGGATAAGAAACCTGGGACATTTTATTTCTCAGCTGTGGGTTTTTTTTTGTTTTTGTTTTTGTTTTTTTTGTTTTTGTTTGTTTGGTTTGGGGTTTTTTTTTCCTTTTTGGGTTCTCCTCCACTCAAATTTTCAATATTCTGCATCATAATTATTTGCATCACAGACTGAACACCAGTCCAGCTTTAAAACATTAATACCTTTGTTCCTTCAACTACTGAGTATTCAGAAATCATATATTTTAAAAAAAAGTAGCAAACTAATTTTTAAACTGAAGCCTGATTTTTTTTTAATGCTCCACTTCCAATTTCTATATTCTTCAGTTATCTTCCACTTAACATTTCACACTTTTCACTCAGCACTTAACAAGAGTCATGATAAAAAAATCAAGAGATTCAACAAATGTAGGGGACTGATGTCCCTGAGTTGAAAATAACTGCAGTTGCAGAATATCTAAGTGCTGGGTGCTGCTCTTGGGTCACAACAACCCAAGGCAATTTGGAATACAGGTTTGGGGAAGTGTGGCTGGAAAGCTGCCCAGAAGAAAGAGACTGGGTTTGTTGGTCAACAGCTAGCTGAACATGAGCCAACAGCATCCTGGCCTGTATCAGAAATAGGGTAGCCAGCAGGACTAGAGAAGCGATCGGCCTTCGGACTCGGCATTGGTGAGGCTGCACCTTGAATATTGTGTTCAGTTTTTGGGCCCCTCATTACCAGAGGTTGTACAAGACACCTTGAGGTATTGGAGAATGTCCAAGGAAGGACAAGAAAGCTGGTGAAGGAACTAGAACACAAGTCTGATGAGGAGCAGCTGAGGGAACTGGGGCTGGTTAGCATGGAGAAAAGGAGGTTGAGGGGAGACTTTATTGCTCTCTACAACTACCTGAAAGGAGATTATGTCCAGATGGGTGTTCAACTCTTTTCCCAAGTAAGATGTGATAGGACAGGAGGAAATGGCCTCAAGTTGTGCCAGAGGAGGTTAAGACTAGATAGTAGGGAAAATTCCTTCACCAAGAGGGTTATGAAGCATTGGAACAAGCTGCCCAGACACCGTCCCTGGAGGTTTTAAGACTTTCTAGGTGTGGTGCTTAGGGACATGGTTTAGTGGTTGAACTTTACAGTTCTAGGTTAATGGCTGAAATTCCTAATCTTTTCCAATAAAAATTATTACAGTTTATAACTCTTTGATTTTCTGCACAATACAATGTTTAAGATGCAGATTATCTCCTCCAGAAGTTGCTTGGAAATTCTTCCCTCCCAATGTGAAGCAATTTACTATTGTGAAAAGAATCCAGCATGCTTGTATTCAGATTTGCGATCTTCTAATCCAAGATCCCTGTAAAAATATCCTCTATCACCTTTATTGAATGACATGAGAAAATAGATACAGCCAAGGTGAGTGCAATTTCCTTGCAGCATACAGCAACAGAGTATTTACTTGTTACGGAAGAAACAAATGGCATGTCAAACAGAATGCATTTCTCATAAGATATAGAATTGCTTTGCATGATTTTCAGTTGAGCAGAAGTGGAAACTTGAGCCTGGAGAAAATACAAAAATTTAGATTGCTAAGCACAAGAGTTGTCTAAATAGGTATCAGAAAAAAATAACTAGCAGGAGAAGAAAGGAAACCAAACTTATCAAATCCAAAACTGTTATCTATGTTCTTATAAAAGGAAAAGGTTTGAATAAAACTTCTCCAAGACTAATGGTTCTACAATCTCTATTCCATTATTTTTAACTTCCTAGTAATTAGGAGATCTGCATCAACAAATGAGACATGATGCCCCCCACAGAAACTGAAGAGAGATCTCCAATAAATCTGCACCTTTATCTAGGCCTAGGATTAGTTTTTGGGTATTAACTTGGGGATGTCAGACTTGAAATAGAAAAGACACCTTAGACAAAGAGCTAAAATAAATAGATTAATCCGTGCATACAAAGAGGTTGTAAAGCCAGTTAGCAAGTCCATAACAAACCAGTGACTCATATGGCACGGTGCTTGGTGAGGAGGATGGCTTCACTGTATTGGAGGACCTGACCCTCCCTGTTGCTGTAGAAAGCACCTAATTGCTTTTAACAATGACATATGCTTGCTCAGCTCTGATTTTGTAACATACACATCACCGTTGACTCTGGGTACTTGCCATTTTTGTTAGTTTTACAGTAAACCACACTGCCTTCCAGTACTAGGGATCGGGCTGATCTTCTTGAGCTGTACCATTTGTTAAGCAATTGCTTCAAAAGATGTTCATCTTCGCACAATATATTGATTTGGCTGCTTACCCAATGGCATGTCAAAACATGCTGGACAGAGTGTGATTTGCTCAGAATTGCAAATCCTTCTGGAGATGTTTTTTTATAGTGAACTCTTTCAGATCCTTACATAATTGCTGAAGTAAACAGAAATACCATCATATTTCCTCCATTTCAAGAATGAGGGGGAGCTATACAACTGTAATTATGCAGTATGTTGCTTGTGGAGAAGCTATGCCAATACTCATAATAACAACACTGTAATATTTAACAACGCATAATATTGTGTAGCAACTCTGTCACCACTGGTTAATCACAATAAAAGTTATTTTCCAGTGGAAGGAAATGCTTTGTTTTATTTCCCGACACAGTACAAGCTATGGATACAAGGACTGCATTACCAGTCTTAAACAAGTGAATCATATAATATATTAGAGGTGCGGTAAAATTCAGAACACCATTCACAGAAATGGGAGATTAATGACATATATATACTCTTGGAATTTCTCTCTGGGGGAAGAAAAGATAAGGTGTGGGGCAGCAAGATGAAATCCCTGCCAAAGATAACGGAAACCTGTCCCTACTACCTGCAATCTCGTTTGAACTAGACCTTAACATTGCCAGGGTAAGGCAGGCCAAATCCGCATATTCATTTTTCCAGGAAATGGTCTTCTGTGCTAAAGCCCCATAAAATGGTTTTGAAACAAAGCAGATGACAGCACTTTCATGGTTTAAGATTCTTGAAAATTTACTGGTGTTGGTCTGAGAAGATGTTTGACAAAGTGTAAGAAAACACGCTGTCCTCTTAAGCCATTAAAAGAATGGAAAACTTTAAGCCAGGACATTAAATGCAAGACTTCTGATGGGGTTGAGTTATTAAATCACCAACCACAAAACATTGATAAAGACAATGCTACTCTGCCTGACTTACTTCAGTAACACATCCAGCATATTGAGTGAGAAACTTGGAATTAAGTACCTGGAGAAAAAAAGATTACTCCCTGATGGCCAATGATTAGCAAAGAAGGTGTTACAACTCCTGCTTGTTAGTTTTGCCAAAGAAAGAAATACAATTTCCAGAAAGAGGGATCTCTTATTGAACTTTCACTTGAAACAGAAATTTTAAAGTATTAAAGTATTTAAGCTATTTTTTCCTTTTTTAAAAATGCTGGATTAGATAAAATATTAGGTTCATTTTGATCTGAAGGATTTTGAGCAGTTGAGAATGAGTATTTTGAATCAATCAAATAGCTACAGTGTTGTAATTCAGTGAATTTAAACATGTCCCTCTTCAGTTTAACATAAGCTTGAGCCTTTTAATTTCAGTCCCAATCATGCCAGGAAGGCAGAACATACAAAAGCACAACATTTATCGTCAGCTAGGTTCTCAAAGTTTACAATTGATTTGGTACAAATCGCTGTAGAAAAATGGTAAGTATTTTACATCAACAGGAGACTTACAGACTGTCACCCTAAACCCCAGTCACCACTGCAGTGAATATTGTTTCTGTTGACTATTGAGGGGCCCGAACAAAACAGCCTCCAATACAAATTGATGGAGTCTGATATAAACTCCATGATGTCTTTCACTAATATTTCCCTAAAGCACTAAGAATCTGTTCAGGTAAGAGGAGTCAGTAAAGCACCGGAGAACTGCTGTCTGTATTTCTAACCAGAACACAAGTGAAGTGAATTGAACAAGAGAAATTCCTGGAAAAGGGATTTCTACACACAGAACAAGAAAGCGCTGACACAACCTCTCTGCCACAAGAGCAAGTCCTTTTTCACAGACCTTATTAGCACATCTAGAAGAAAACAGGAGATATTTAATATTGAACTTCCACCTAGTTTGCATAAAAAGTTATCCACAATAATCTCATTTTCTTCTACAGAATCTTCATTACACAAAGCATAAAAAAAATAAAATACAGCTTCTAGGACAAAGCTTAAATTGACCCCCCAGCCTCCACCATTCCTCTTGGTTAACTGCTACCAGAATTTATTTCTGTATCTTTTATATACTAATGAAATCTTATGTCCTCCATCTTCCTGCAACAAATGAGTTGCTGCCAAAAAAAAAAAAAAAANAGGCAAATTAATAAACATATGAGAAAGGGGTTATTTTTATTCTGGTTGATACTGGTGGGATCTCACTGGGCCATGACAATATCCAGTTTGAACTGTGTTCTTAAAGCAAAGGACAACAGTTCAGAGTGATGAGAGGTGTATAAACTAAGATGACAGTTTATTTTCTTTGGAAAAAAGAAGACAGATTCTTGGAAAATGATTATTTGGATGAGAGAAGAAGTATTTGTTGTTAGCTTTTCAGAAATGAAAAGCAGAAAAGGTCAAAATGTCAGAGGGCTGTTAGTGTTCTCAGATCACAGGCAGCAGTGTGGGAAGGGAAGAATCAGCAGCCAATGCCATCTTAAAAAGCAAGCATCAGCATGTCTGGTGCCTACTCCATGGAGATATACAACACAAGCAGACTTTAACAGATTTTTTGTTTATTGTTTTACTTCTACAGCAACTGGAGTTGCGGGAAACAAGAGACTGTCAGGTGTAGGGGTGTTCAAACACCTCCCACCCTCCCAAGATTGCTGCTTCCACTGCTGTGTGAGAGGAAGAGCTGACATCCCACAGATGCCTTCATGTATCACATATATTCATCTGCAGGTCCAACCACAGCCAGAATTCAGCCAATACAACTTCTGAGCTCCACTTTCATTCAGTCTATTTCTTTTCTGGCACACAGAGGCATCAACACTATTGTAATATGTTCTTAAGGTCCCAGACTGTGAGTAGCTAATTTCATATCTGTCTGGAATGCATTTGAAGAAGTCTAAGCCGCACCATTAACTGTGGTGCCAGGAAAAAGTTGGTATGTGGACACTTCTGGTAAGGGTGGGGGGCAGTGAGTGAAAAGGAGAAAGGAGTGAAGGATTAGCCACTGATAGTCTTATCCCCTGCTATTTTCCTCAGTTTGTTATCTTTCCTATTTCTTATCTTTTTCTGAGGAATGAGAATTTGTCTCCATTTTTTTCCCTACAGCTCCATGGAGCAAAACTCACAGGGCAACTTAGAAGAGCTAAGTCAAGAAGGTGGCACAGCCACGATAGATTTCAAGACCAAGTATAATTCAGTATAATTTTTATAAATGGAAAGTAATAAATTATGAATTTAGGTCAGCCATTTTGCACCCTTTTTTAGATTCCATTTTCAATTTCAGGAGTATGTGAACGCTGTCTCCTATCAAGGCTGTTGTGAATAAGAATAGAAATACACAAAATTGGGGTTTTGTCTTTTGTGAAAACTATGCCTCACTCTTTCCTTCTCAGATTCAGCCTTGCTAGGGCAGCTTTTTTCCATAATCAGAGTTTTGCAGATGCTTCACAGCCTAAGTACCCAAAGCATCACTAGCTTCTTTTCCCCCTACTCGGCTCGTTAGAGAGCTTATCTGTCCAACTCTGTCCCCAACTTCTCCCAGATCTGACACTTCATTCAGATCAAAGAGTCAAGTTTAGGTCTGTAATTCCTTGCTGTCCAGTTCACACATGCCAGTAAAAGTTCACTTGTGATGGAAACCATTAAAATACTAGTGTGAAACTCTACCTGCCTTTATATGTAATAATTTTTAAAGCAATAGTCAGTGCAAGCAGGGAAGAGCAATTAGTAGAAGAGATGCAGAGTCTGTTCTTATAACAAGAGAAGTTGGGATTATTTAGATTAGCAAAAGTAAAGGCTAAAGGGGAATAAATTTAACTCCTTTAGATATAGCTACTAGGATAAATACTAAAGAAGGGAACAGCTATAAAAGCACACCGAATCAAGAACAAATGAATCATGTGTAAGTCTAGGACAGATATAAGAAGAAAGGTTCCATCCATGATGGAAAAAAGTTCCTGGAACCCACTAGCTGGTAGAAATGGCAGAGATGAGGAAACCACTTATAGTTGAGACTTACAGTTGTACTTGCTACATGCCTCGCAGTGATAATGCGTACAACACTGTAGCACGCGATGCAAGGGCAGTGGATAACACTGGCCTAAACTTCCAAAACTGCTTTATTACTGAGTGTACTTTAAAGAGAAATTAAGTCCATTATGAAATCTGTCCTACAGACCATATCTGAAAAGTATCTGATGCAGGCAGAGTATGTAGCTGCCCATTTTAACTTAGCAGTAATTTAAAATGAACACATACGGCTTTGGCTTAGAAGAGGAAAATGGTATTTAACCATCAGACCAGTCAGTGTATGACATTCTATTAAACATGCATTTTGGTCTTTGGCAACCTGAATCCAATTTCTTTCAGCAGTCATAAACCTCTACAGCACATTTGAGTTCTGCTATCAAAACCATTATGTCATTTGGCCTGAGTAAATGAATAATTTCTTTATGTTTGTATCTGTAGATTTCCAACATCAACCTCACAACAACAATAAAAATCTAGAAATGTTATGTATATCTCCAAAGCAAAAGAGTAGGAGTTGTTGGTTTTAAAATTAAAACTATTTTTATGTTCTTCATGAGACAGTCTTAAAATTCAGGGCCATGACTTTGTGAGGCCTAAACTGGCTCTTGTAATCGGAGTAATCCCAGGGACTCTATTCGTACTGCTTCCAAAAAATTTTCTTGATTCTTGCTGTAGAACCATTGCATTCCAGAGCAACACCAATTTCTTTACCAACTTGTTTGAAATCCATTCCCTACTATCCTCTTCATGATGCATGGAAGAATGAAAGACATTATCTTCCAGGATTAGTTTCTGACTTGTTCGAAACCCAAGTTTTAAGATAAACTTCACAGATAGAATATGCATAAGGACATTCATAGCAATATACCATTAAAACTGTTGATGGTGAGAGGAGAGGACACTAGCCAAGTTTCCGGATAAGGAAGATGCAAGAAGGATATATATGTGTAACGAATAAATCACTGTCTCATTTAACAGGTGCTTACTTAGGGTAATAAAGAAAAGCTGAAAGCACTCTAGTTTGTGCTATTTCTGTCCTGGGGATAAAGGGCATAGAAGACTATGATTTCCAGGTCTGTCAATTCAATACATTTTAAATGCACTTAATTTAAAACAGGAATAAATTACAAAGCAGTATCAGTATTTGCTCTGAAAGAAGACTCTATTCCATAGGAGAACGAGTAACATCTGATGAAAACATCAGCCAAAAAGCTGCAGAACATCAAAGCCTAAAAATGGTTTTAATAAGTTTAATAAAAGAAACGGTTACACAGTGTAGAGGGAAAATAACTTTTGGTTAGTGCAGATAATCTCCTTGGGAGCCTGGATTGCCCTCAGTTCTGTTGTTACATTATACAGAATGTATGCATTTTAATTAAATGTTGCTCTGATATCTAAAATGTAGGACAGATCATTTATCGTATCAACAGGACACGTTGCCCTGGGATGTACAGTCCTTCAGAAAATGAATTCTACTGGGGACAGACAGAAAAAGGGTCAGGTTATTTAAGCAATAAATCTGGCTTCTACCACAGAGTGTACTACATGAATAAACCTGGGTTTAAATGGCTTCATTGTCAGCCTGGCTTCATTGGCAGCCTTGGCTGCAGGCCACCATGTTTCTCGTTCTGCCTGTCTTGGGACTGGCCAGGACTGCAGGAACACTAACTGGTCTATAGGATATAGGTGAATGAAATCAAAGTACTACAACATTTACAAGGAACATGAGTGTGAAATCAGAACATAGTTTAGAAGGTCTCCCTCTCCCTCCCATCTAATCTATGCTTAATGACTGAAAGAGACTATGACAGTCTCTTTCAGTCATTAAGCATAGATTAATTAGATGGTGATAAAACTTATCAGGACAACACAGAGGTAGGATTTGCACTTCTGCAAAACAACTTCTCCAAAGCTTTATGTTTTGGGGCATAAAAGTCATGAAGACTGAGATCAGCACAAACCAAATTAGTAGAAATTAAGTAGTTAAGAAGCAAACTCTTTTTCAATAAAAAGCTTCTCCTGACTTTTCTATACAAACAGCAAGTGCATACTGTGAATCAGAAGGCTCTATCAATAAGCATTTTTTGCCACAGAAACTTGAAAGTCAACTGTCTGAAACAGCCATCCAGAGTTTTAAAATACTGTTTTATCCTTGGGCTTTATAACTAAAATGTATCAAATACATACTGGTTTTCTGTCTCCAGCTGTAGGAAAAGTTTAAGCGATTACATTAATCTACCAGAAAGAGAAATATAAGATCGGGTCTTAGGAACTCTATTATAAACCTTGAAAAATTCTTCGTTTCCTCCCTGCCCGTAAGTTATAGGTGAAATATGACATCTTGAACATCTCCAGCTCATAACGCTTGCAATGTACAGATGCAAATCCACCTTATGGGTTTCTGAGCAAGTTCTGAAAATCATTCCTTTTAATGTCTTGGGAAAGACCCAGACAAGGCTACCACGTGAAGAAAATTATCACCATTTCTGAACTGACTTTTTGACTTGCATCCAGTGAGAATTCCCCTTATGTAAAAAGTAATGCATGATTTTAAACTAATATGCTTACTTGAGTGCACAAGGACACAATACCCAGCGATTCAGAAAATGCAGAAGTATTTGCTCTGTTTTGTTTTATCTCCAGGCATTTCACTTGTTTAGGTCCTTACATTTAGCTATTCTTCCCATCCTTATTTTCTTGCAAGTGACTAACTTTTCAGAGCTCTAGAGAATAAATTGTTTGCTTCTGCTGAGAAGGGAAAGAATAAATAAAAAATAGATATACATTCTCATTGCTTTATTCTTCTTTCCTTATTTCTTGAGGGATGAATATCTGCAATATTCTCAAACTTTTAGGCTAATTTTTAAACTACTTTGCATAGTTCTTCAAAATAGTACATCTATTTCAGCATCTACCTCCCATACTACACGCCAGCAACAGCAAAATTCTGCAGAGAGGTATCTGATTTGATTTAGGACCAAGACACTTCCTGCAGATTGCCACTTTCCTGCCTCACAAAATCTCTCCATGGAAACATTCAACGGTTTTTGATTTGCAAAGTGCTAACTAGTCAAGGTATAAATATTTACAGCAAATTTAAGCCAACTATCAAGCAGTTACCTTTCACAGATGCCTTTGAAATGGCCCACAGACCGAAAAGCATTTATCCACAACATGTATTTCAGATCAAAACTTATTTTTTTTTTCCTCCTGTGATTAATTATTTATCTATTTACTGGAAGATGGAGAACAGAAGGTTGTTTATTCTGTTTGTTGGGTTTTCCTGAAGTTTAGAGTACTCCTAAGGAAGCAGACAGGAAGCACGGTCAGTGCTATGCCATGGTTTTCCAATTCTGGCTTGTGGAGAGCTTTTGATGTGACCATATCACTTAACTGTCTTCAGCTTCAGAATGGGCTTGCTGAAGGTAGTCATCACATGGGCTGGGATCAGAGCAGCCTTGTGCCAACCCTCAGATCAGACAAAGGAAAATAATCACAGAACTTTTGTAATTTTTTTCCTGTGTAAATCTGACCTGTGCTCAATTATTTAGCTACTAAAATTGAAAATTCACCTGCAAACAGTGAAATTATATAGTCCCAGAAAAAAAAACTAAACCAAAACAAACATCAAGCTGGTTTTTAGGGGTCCTTCAGAAGATTTACTTCTTATTGTTGTGTTTGCAAAAATTATTTTCAGCAGCCAAACCCTTGAGACCAATAATGCTGAGTAATTTTTTTTGTTGACATTCACAGAATTTGGAAACCAAGGTGTAGCAAACTATGCTTTACATTTCTCATCACATTAACAAGGGGAAACAAAACCTTACAGAATTCCTATGATTTGGATGCCTTCCCTCCCCTGCCCCCACCCCTCTTAAAGTTATTTAAGCATAACATCTTCTAGAAATCTCACTCCTCAGACAATATTGTATTTTTCTTATATGAAAGGGTATTTATCAACAGCTGTTTAAAGCAGCCTTACTCTCTTCCCACATTAGGAAACACATTCTGGGAAGCTCTGGTCCAACAGGAGCCCAAGCTTACTCTCCACCTGCATTTTAGATTCCGTTCTACGAGGTCAGCTGAACTGATCCAGTACTTTTGCAAATAAAGTTTTGATTATTTATACTAAGAATCTGAATGACCATACTTATTGCTTGTAGTGTATTTTATAACAAATATATGCCTAATTTTCCTTATATGTTATATATTTTCACAGTTCAAATGACCCACTTCTAATCACTAATAACACGTTTAGCGTTGTGATAATAATTACAGATTTTGCTGTTTATGTGTAAAAAGTATGGAGACCAACCATGCTTCTTCCTTGTCAAGAGTGGGAAAAAGACATCAGGAGTTTATAGTATGGAAAAGGCAACCCTAACTTATTAAAGAAACCCACTAACCAAACCGCAGAGGTTGGCAGAACAACATCAGTGCTACTTTGTAGATCACCCAACAAACTGTACAGTGACAAATATGCAAGCAAATTAATTGAAATCATGCAATACAAAATATCTCCATTTTAAATAAATCTCAAGCTAGCGCAGCAAAAAAGACCTACCCATATCACCAAGACCTCCAGCAGACCTCCAAGTTTCTACAAGCACTTCGGAGTACCCACTGGACACTGGGAAGAGTGTACATATTCTGATCTATTTGTGTGCCAAAGTCGAGTATAAATTTCTGAGAGCAGAAAAGATCTCAGTGTCACTGTTCAATGACGTTAAGGGTAACACACCCTTTGTCTAGAGGAGGAGAATGCTCCAAGTCACATTTTGTTAGCAGCTGCATATTTGCCCTACTTGTCGTGAAAAAGGACAAGGTGACCTTCTGAGAAACACTTGTATAAAGCCTATGGTCTGGAGTACATTCTTGAAAATCTGAAGTACTGTCCTGTATATACTTGCAGTGGAGCAATTTTAATCACTTGAGACTGATTAGAAAGGCTGTGATCAGAGACTAAAAAATATTCTTCTACTTAACGCGCCCTGAGCAATGCAGAACACTTATATAATGGAACTTTAATGTGCAGCTTTACAAAGGCAGGCATTAAGAAAAATTATTTACTACTTCTACTTCCTTTATATATAGTGAACCATAAAGCAAGTGTGCATTGCTTGTGTTGCCTGTGAAACTAAACCTTTGTGTCAGGCTTTGGTGGGCAGGCAATGAGACTGTACGTTTTTTTTTTTCTAATCTTAATGAAAGTCTGTGTTTAAAATGTGGCATCCAAAAGAGAAAGTGTATAGATAGCAGGATCTTATCAAATTGCTTTTGGGCAAGAACTTTTAAATTCCTCTTAATATTTGCTGTGATCAAGGAATGCAAACGTATAATGTAAAAAGAGTTTGGTGCTTTTATTTGGATAGTAATATTGTAGTCTTCCTTTTGAAGTGTTATAAAGAGTTTAGAAAGGATAAAAAGAACTTCTTGGGTCAGATTTTATATACATATATAAACATACAGGTAAAAATATTGCCTTATATGCAAATATTCCAGAATTTCCTTGTGTTATAGAACCTACAATTTCCTTATAGCATAGCAACAGTTTAGTCCAAGCCAGTTTCTAGGGGTGGAAGCAGGAGTGTTTTTTTTTTCCCTGTCTTTCAAAACACAGTGTTAGAGTAACAGCC
Organism: Heliornis fulica; assembly: GCA_013399135.1. Taxonomy (NCBI): domain Eukaryota; kingdom Metazoa; phylum Chordata; class Aves; order Gruiformes; family Heliornithidae; genus Heliornis; species Heliornis fulica. The sequence continues at coordinate 314,636 of VXBZ01005797.1, forward strand.
GTTGGTTGAAAGAGTAACTTAAAAGCCAAGCACCACAGCAGGCTAAGATCTGACCAGCTCTCTTGTGGATCAGTTCTTTTATTCCTGGGATTTCATCCAAAGGAGGAANCGTGCTTTCATGGATTCTTATCTCAGTAACCAACAGAACAGAATGCACCTTCTTTATATAAACAAGACAAATTTGTTTGCTCATTTTATAACAGAGGGGACAACAGAATGGAAATGCTTTTGCAAAGGAAATAGTTGACTTATTGTCTGGCTGGGTAACAGTGACACTGTTGAAAAATAGACCTGTAAGCTAAAGCTGAAAAATGGAAGAGGATGCCTGTGGTTACCCCCAAGGTCAATGTTTACATGCCGGTTGCATTGGTGCTAGTATTTCTATTGTAACTGTTTAAAAGCCTCAAGAGATGTTTAGCTCCAACTGCTAAGACTCAGTTGTTTCTACATAGCTTAATAAACATAAATCTAATATACAGGTGAGAACTAGTGGCTTTATAAGTATGCAACTATAAATTTCCACTTTTCATATTTGTTCAAAATTTTCTTTATTCACTATCAATTTTATGTAGAAACTCTGATCTACTTATCACTTTTCATTTTTGCAAGACTACATAGCTGAAAGTAGGTGGTGTCCCAAATCAAACATGTCAATTAGCTCTTCTCTAAGTTACCCTCACACTACAGCAACTAAACAGGTTCATAAAAACTGTCTAAACACAGTACAGTATTGATCTCTTCTCCTACAAGTATCTTTTCTAGGCACAAATTATTCTTTTATACTGAGTCAAAGTTTAGTTTCAATTAGTTATTTCCTTCAGTCGATCCAAACTTCAGTACTACCAAGCATTCTCTCAGCACAGCTATGCAACAGCTTCCAGACAAGTTCTCTGGAATGCTACTGTAAACATACAATTAAAACATGCAAGAAAAATCTAACTTACAACTGCCGACAAAAAAATGTTCTTGTGTGACCACCCCATGAGTTGCCAAAGTTGCTTCTGACTTCATGCTTCTAAGCTCTAGATGCATTTGATTCTAAAACAAAAAAAAAAACCCCAACCCTGTAAAAATAAAAAGACCAGATAAAAAACCTAAAAGTCTAACTCTGCCAGATGTTGAGCATCTCTGTGCTTTGCATACTTCCTGAGTTCACTTAAAGAGGACTTTATTGCTGCAGTAAAAATCCCTGTGTAACTTTAGAAGTCACGGGCTCAGAGTCAACTTCAAACTTCTTTCCAAACTGATCCTTTTTGAATTCTGTCTAGATCCTCAAGATTTTACTCTTTTGCCACAAGAAGTTTCAGATTAAAAAAAAAAAGTCAGTAACACCTGATGTGCATTGCTCTGATGGGAGCAAAGCATGGTTTGGTTGCTTTGTGACTTGTCCCCAATTCAACTCTGGAAAGTCAAACGCCTATACAGAAAGATTTTCAAGAAATCATAGAAAACAGCATTTATCAAGCAGGTTAAATTCCTCCCAAGAGGGAATGCTACCAATTGACCACACCTTGTGATCATCCAGTGTAATATCTAATTAAATAACATTATCTTTCCAAGATCATGCTTGCTTCTCTGGAGATAGAACCAGATGTTTTAGAAAAAAAGTGGAAGAAATCTTTCCATAGGCAATTAAAAATGAGTTGCAAAAGAGTTTACAAATAATGTCCAAGATTTATGTATACGACCTCATGCATCAAGTTATTTGACAATTTGATCTCAGTATTCACAAAAAGCTGTTAGTTTTAAGTCTAGATTTTCTGCTACTTATGCCTGAAAATGCATGATTTGGCAGAAGGCAAAGAAATGAAATGAAGGCTTTATATTTAAAAAAATAATAAATACTGTGACAAGCAACTCCTTAGTTATGCCTGTTAGCTGTCACATAGGATTAATCTCCCTGCCTTCTTTAAAAATGTGAAAGAGCATTCTGAAAAAAATTAAGTTGCATGACAAGTATATCCTTTATATAAGCAGCACAAACTGACACTAACAGCTTATTTTATGACTTCTGTTTAATTCACCCTTCTTAAATGCTCTCCTCTCTGAGCGAGGTTTTTCTCCCATTACCTCTTTCTGAGGATAGTCCTTCTAAGTTCAGCAGAATCATGAGCTTTGAGATGTAGAGTGTCTTCATAATTAATAATTACTAGCTGCATTGTCTTTTGCTAAAGATAAGGGATGTTATTGTTACCTACATAATATTAGTACCTTTTCCAACTTCAGTAACTCCAATGCTAAGAAATTGTCAGCATTTATACCCTGAGAGATCAGAGTCCTTCCTGAAGGACAATAGGAAGTAAATAATGAGAGTCAATACATTTCTGTTTATTGGAGGTGTTGTGCATCAAACAGTTTTCAGATTCTTTGCAATACACTTGCAAAATATAGGAGATTCCTAGAAAAATATTAGACGTGATGTAACTGAGATACCTCAGTGTTCCAACTAAGCAAAAGGAATAGTACAATATAACTAAAATAACTCAAAATTATCTCCTAAATAACACCTACCAATCATCAGGCAGCTTGGGAAATCTCCAGGAGTTGAAAGTAAACAAACTGTTCTAATGGATATTTGTAAACAACAGTCTTCTGAAGTGCTGTATTACTCTGTAAAAAAAAAGTCTTGAGAGGGAAGAAGTCTTGTGCTTGTCAGGTGCCTTATTTATAACTAATAGTCTAATTGCCTCTACAGGTGGATGAGAAACTAATTAACTCTTTTTCAGCTGTCAATGAAGAGAGCTCATTTCTCTCATATGTTAAGGGAACAGCTGTGTTAAGAAATGGTCAATTTAAATAATTTCATAGCTCTCTGAATGAGCACATCTTCCACCACCAATGTCATATCTTTGTAGTGCAAGGCTTATTAAAGCACATAAAAATTACACATAGAAACATTTTGAAATAGACTATATTTATCCAAAGAAAATATGCTTAGGTATTGCTTTACTTTGTTTGTGAGGCTTTTCTCATTCATAGTCTCTTTCAGTGGTCATAATTCAAAACCAATTACATCATAGTGTGTTGCTATGGAAAATGTTATAAGGTTATTTTACTAAAATACAGACTAGTTGAAAGCTGACCTTTCAGAAAGGTGGTCATCAAGCTGAAAATCAAAAATTCCTGTTATTGAGTTAAAGTCAGAGAAAATTGCTATGCTTAAATAAAAGATGGTAAATGGCAAGAAAAGACTTTGTAGCTGACTTTTTAAAACAGACACGTGCTTTTTAACAGTTGGTCTAGCCAACCACATAGTTTAGAAATTGGTTCTTTTAAAACCAATAAACTGATAATATCTTTTTAAGAGAATAAAAATATCACAAAAGGAAAAAAAAAAAAAGAAAAAGGGTAAGCATTAGTAGAAATGTCCCTGTTTAAAGCAAATGAATGAAGGGAATGAACATATTGGTAATGGAACACCAAGTGTATGTACTTTTCTAAAGTAAAATGAATAGAGATATCTATCTTAAGAGATTTTAAAAGTCTCTGAAAACTTTTCTCTATGAATTAAAAAAAAATAAAATAATCTAAGCTATTAGCTCCAAAGGAGAACATCGCACGGAAAGCCAGCACACAGCGTTCTGCCTCTGTATCTTGCCTCTCTGCTGTTAGTTTGATCTTTGCCCTGTGGACTGAACTGCCCAAGTAAATTGCAGATTTGTGCCACTTTGTGGTAATTACTGTGCAGAGACTCGCCAGCTCCACGTGAACTGTGAGAAGTAACTCATTCATATCAGATACTGAGCATCTGTCAAATAATAATAATAACATTCAGCCTCTGTCTTGAAGCCAGTCATCTGGAGGTTCAGCCTTGCAGATCCCAAATGCTAGACTTCTAATGTTATTTTGATTAAAATTCCTACTTCTCAAATCTTAAATGTTGTTCGTTTCACCTTTTACCAAATAGTAATGACTGATGTGTTTAATGCTTGAGCTATGGTGCAATGCATAGCACGTGTGAATAAATATGCATTTGAAGATTAATTAACTTGCTTTGAATAATCAGATTGTGACTTAGCAGTCCACAACATTTTCTTTAGTAGAGCGATAAGACTTTTTCAAAGCCAACTTGGTTTCCAAGCATGAAGAAAAAGTAGCTAATCTTTCTTTTGTACAATTTCTTTCACAGAAAACTCCTTCAGAGAAACAAATTTGCCTTTAAAATGTGAATATGAATATAAATGACAATAATAATGATGTTAGTAGAGAATTAACACAAAAACTCTGTAAACTAAGCAAAGGATAACACACAGAAAACAGGCACAGGGAAGCCTGTCTCTTGCTTAAGTTGCTCACGATGGAGCATATTGTTCTGTCCGCTTAAGGTTTTCTAAGGCTGAGAAATAGTATGTGTTTAGCTTCTCAAGTGTTGTCAATGCCAGTAGTGTTTTACCACTATTATTAAGACATCATGCTGTAGCAAGGTACTAAATTGGTCATGAGCTCTACTGAGAGAAATGCAGTCCTGCCAGTCCAACTTTTCAGTCTTAAGGACTTCTGGTGGCATAATTCCAGTGAACATCGACCACGATGTTTTGTGCCCCACATCTGCCAAAGGCTGACATATGAACTTGTCAATAAATGAGAAGTGTTAAACTCACATAGGTTGCAGTGATATGGAACAGTGCCTATGCAGCATTTGTTTTTTTAACTGCAAAAAAAGCAAAGAGAAGAAACAAGGGAAAAGGCCATAAATGATCCCAAAGTCTCAGTATACTGTGGAAATTGCTAGTTTCAGAGATTTATGGCAAGAAATATGAAGATCTCATTCAGAAGTCTTTTCTTCACATACCTATTACTTTTCATATCAGGATTATGTAACTATTATATAGGTAGCAACACAAGAATGCTGGTACACTGCTAAAAGATGTGACCGCTTCTGTGCTTTCCGGTGGCTGCAATTTAAAATCAAATTGTTTTGTTGATTAGAGATCTCTATTTACACAGGACCATATGTAAATCCATATGGCTCATTGAGCTCTTGAGCAGACAACTAGCATGCTGTTGACATACTGCCTTGAACTTGTAGAACAGGAGTCCATTTTTGACATGTACATAAAGAGAAGAAGCCTCTACTTTGCATAATAACCCACAACTTTAGCAAAGACACCCATAATAATTCTGCAATGTGATTTTCCCTCATGCTCCTCAAAAATAACCCAAAGATGATTGAAATGCATTTTTGGGTTTCTTTCTTTCTGTATTCCTTTGCACAATTATATTTAAACATTTAAATGCTCATGAAATATTTCTTCAAGGATGCTTCGAGAAGTGTTCACAGCTGCTCATTCCCAGGCCTTCATCTGTTTTCTTCCCAAAGCACAGAAATACCACTGTTCTAATTGAATAACATAAGAACTGCACATGTTTCTTTCACACTTTTCTATTATTTTTCCTCCTGAAATCACTTCAGTGAGTGAACATAAGATGACTAGGAGGCCACTAATCTTATATGCTGGAAACCTCTGGCAGCCCTGGGTGGTACAAGGGCTGGCCAGGGCTAATCCAGGGCTTCTACCACTTGTATCTAGACATCTGCATATGATTTCCCACGTACTTTGGCTGCTTCCTCTCATTTTGAAAACTAAAATGGTAAGCAGACCTGTGGTACAAAGCACATCAATTATTTTACCCATGTTGTCCAACACACATGTACATGTGCACGGCTGTGTTGCATTATGCGAAAAACCGAGCTGTCCTGTCAGTGCTTTTAAATTGTTCTGCCTCATAACTGCCTGGCAATTACCCTTCCTTCCCTTCCCTTTTTCATCCTTCTCACTCTTTTTTTCTTCTTGGTAACACTGTCCCTCTCTGTATTCTGACATCTTTTGCTTTCTTCATGTCCTTGATTTTGCTCTTTGCATCACCTAATGTCTTTGTTGGCCCTAGTTATTCTTGCTCCCTCCCTCTACCTCACTTTCATCCGCGATTTTCTGTTCTTTCTTCCTCTCTGACTTTCATACTCTTAGATTTCAAGAGCAGTAATCTGATGTTTGCAAAATGTTGGAGTATAAATCCGAGTAAAAATCATTATTTTCAGGACTTTCTTGTCAGTCCTTTGGTACGTTTAGATTTATTCAGCGTAAGATTGGGCACATTTAGTGCTTTATGTCCATATTAAAGGTCTCTGTGGAGCATCTCTTTTTTGGTTTTGTTCCCTTTTCCCTGTATGGTGCCAACGTGATGCTTAGGTAACACGGTAGAAGCATGGTTTCTGCTAATGTTCTGCTTTTCCATAGTGCCTTGTCTTATAGAAACAAATGAGTAATCTGGAAATGGATAGACTGTCATAACTGACACAGAGATTGTGGAATTTTCAGTGAAAAGTTTGCATAAATTCTCTTTCTGCAGAATCAAGTACTACTTTTTTTTTCAGAAACAAAGTTTGCAATGTTTCTTTTGCAAATTTACCTTCCCAGTATACTACAGTTCTCTGTGCAATGATTAAATTATTTTCCCTTGTTACAAACTGAGTAAAAATTACATACCCTGTTCTTTAGTGAGTAGCACAAGCATTGTGATTAAATTGCCAATTCTGCTAGCTGCATTGGAAGATAAATCATATACATTTCCTAACTAAAAAAAACCACCTTAGAATAACAGTGAGAGATATCTTTTGCTTGATGTTTGAAAAGGTCAAGTGAATATAGTTTTCTCTTGCAAACAATCATGTATCATGTGTCTACACAGTGGAAGAAGAGACCCCAAGGACAGGAATTTGGGAGTTATCATGCCAAGTGGGCTCAACTCCACATCACTCTTATGAGATTCTTTATGGATGAATGCATCAAAGAGGACAAACAGGGAATTCCTTTGAAAGAATTCACCATTTCTTCCTAAACAGAAAAATCTGAACTATAAGAGAGAACAGATTTTACGACCAAGGCTATTCACCCAGTGAAATAACATTTGCTTTGGCACTAGAAATAAACAAGGTGATAACCTGCTTCAGAGAAGACTCCTCCAGAAAGGGCCAAATAACATCTTAGGGAGCTTTTTATCCATTGCTGGCACCTTATTGATATACCATACGTCTCACAGCCTCTCTGCTCCAGAAGTAGAATTGTTTACAGCACATCACACTGTTCTATTCACCCCCTAATGCAACATTATATATAACATTGGCTGAAAATCACCGTGTGACACAGTATGGAATTTAAACAGATAGGAATCAGACTTTTACATGTACACTTAAAAATCTAGGCTTCAGTTATTTTCCACATTAGTTTTGTAAGGAATTTTCTTTCATTTATTATGTGGAAGAAGCTGCCTGTTATTTCATTAGAAATGTTTGAGAAACCTGAAAAAAACTTCTTCAACTCCAATTTATGACCTTGTTATTATAACTTTAGCTGAGCATCTGACTTAACTTCATCAAAACACTAAACAGAAGACTTCACAGAAAACTAAAATTTAAGAAATCCCATCTGCTAACAAATAATTTTTCTAAACCTCTCAAAACCATTTGAGAAAGTTATACTGTATCTATTATGTGAACTTGCTAAGAGTAGGAAAAGAGACATTGCTTAAAAGATGATTCTTTTTTATTACTGAAATAAAATTTGTCACACCATCTTAGAAACTACTTTTTTCCCCTAGTGATCCAAGTTATACTCAGGATACATTATTTCTGAAACAAGTGCAATCATGTAAGATAGAAAGGTATAGTGGGTTAGGAGAAACAGAAGACTATTATTTCATTATTTATCTAGCAAATCGGAGGTGTACTTGTTTTGCAGTTACCTTTCTGATGATATTAGCCAGGTCAAGACTTGTGGGGGCTTGTGGTTATGGTTGTGGGCTTTTTTTTTTTTTCCCCGTTATATATTTAATTACATAAGTATGTGAGCATTTCTATTTATTATGCTTGGATTCAACTAAATGCCTCAAAATCTCAGCTCACTTTGTTTGTGCTGAACTTATCCCTGAACTTCAAGTTTCAAATTACAAATATCTCAGCAGTTATGCTTACTACAAGTCTCACTTTAACTACATGGAGCCTGCCCAGAAATAACTGTGATTTTATTGATCTACAGAGTGATTTCTGAAGATTGTTCAGATATTCATTTGCCTTAGCACAATGTGTAACAGAATCCCAGTTAGCGAGCTGAATTCAAACCACCACTAATAGCAGGGCTGAAATTGTATATTTTAAACTAAAATTAAAAACAAAAATCAGAATTTTGCTTGTTTGTTGGAGACCTCACATACTTACGTAATCCCACCACATATAATAATACCAATTTACTGACTGAACAGAAAAGGAATTTTGTTAAGAGTTCAGAAAAGCTATTTTTTTTACAAGGAATAACATTACTAGCTCTTGCTTTTCTGATGACTCCATGTTTTGTGCTTATAAACTTCTTCCAACCCTGATGCATGCTGTGTTTAAGGCAGAATACATGTTTTTTGTCTGCAAAGTTCTGTAAGATTTCTTGGTTTAGAATGGAATTTATAATGTACTTAATATCAGGATGAAGGACTCTTAGTACTGTATTTATAATTCAAAACTTAAGAGGCTAATAAAGATAAGATGGTAGTTTCTAAATAACGACTCTCCCAGCCTTAAATCTAGCCAAGTCTGATAAAAGTTAAAAATAAAATAGCCAACAAAGTAGCTATTGATCATCACTTGTTTGGAAGACTTGTTTTGATTTTAACTATTTGCTGTTGGTCAAAACCAATGTTTCACGTCTCCCATCAAAATGATGACATTGTTGCTGACTTCAGTGACTTCATCTTGGCAATGCATGTCTGTGGGTGCAGTGTAGAGCTCATGAAGCTACAGCTGAATGCAGTCTGAACTCATTACTTACAACTTAGATTACCGAGTTGTAAGACTGATTGCCACAGATTTCTTAAAACTGAGATCACTGACTCAGATTACCGAGTCTTAAATCATTACTTAAATCATTACAGCTTCTTCTCCTTTGAATACAGTACACTTTTATCTGGCAGAGACTGAACCATGGAAAAGGGACTACACGGTTTAAAATAAATTTTTCATTTTGGTAACAGTGCATCACTGTACTCTGACATCATTATTTCAGTGTAATAAACATAGAAATTAAAAAGTTAGAGAAGAATTTGTTTTACTCTGTTTCTTAAATATTAATCTTAAAGATTTAAAGCAGTAATAGTAATTACTTTAAGCATACCAAACATGATTCCTCTTTGAGGCAGATTCACATTACTGTAAAATATTAAATTTCTACTGAGAGTTGTATTGATCTCAAAGGAGCTGCAACAGTTTACTTTGACGGTGTAGGGGGTGATTTACAAAGATTATATTAGATCATAAATCAGCCTTGAAAGTCCACTAAAAGTGTGCGTTAAATTTCCTTCTTTTATATTGCAGATAGTCACTTATTTATTTTTCATTGGTGGTAGCTGTGACAACAACAACCAGGAATATTCCTCAGTGCGCTCTTATTATCACATCTGATAATGTGATGCTCAGCCATGAGAAGAAAGAGAATTCTTTTAAAAGTCTATTCAATCTCAGGAAGCTGTTTTTCCTTTACCTTGTTTGGAATTTTACCACTTCTACTATTATTTGCTAATGCTTTTGAATTAAAAGTGTAATCAGTTTTATACTGTTTTGTGTGCATCCACTTTATAAATACCAGAGTATCATCCTTTCTTTTTTTACTTTTTTTCTGAAGACTGTAATTCGTGACTCTACCTTTCCCTATTGCTATTGCCAAGTTCAGTCAGTATCACATGAACCAATTGTAACTGATATATGTCAAGTCCAGGTTAAATTTGTTCACTTGTGGCACCTGTGCTGCCATGTAGCACTATAGGTAGATCCAGGTTATATGTTTCAAGGGAGTGTTGACTTTTGAGGCTGTTGTTCTGATTTAGTGTTCTGATTTTAGTAATAACATAGAATAGGGATCGACTAAGAAGTTAGAAAATAAATCCAGAAGATGGGCTTGTCTTCCATTTGCAACATGTTAGAAGCTTGAATCCACCTATGCAATTTTTAATGTCTTTTAAATTATCACAGCACAGCTATTCTATGTCACAGCAGGTAACCAAAGAACTCCTTTAAGAAGAAATGAGACACATACTGTAGTTGCCTTGTATATAGTGATAATATTAATTCCCTTGTATAAGTTATATTAACATTGATTCCCTTGTATAAGTGATAATATTAATTAGATAAATTATTCAAAGTGAATAATATTAGGGATAATGATGCCTATTCTTTTATCATAAATACACAAATATTTTCAGATTCTACAATAAAAGAATTTATATTGTGAGAAATATCTAAAAACACAGAGTAAGAAACAACTTCTACATTTTGAATGTGTATACAAGGGCATTTTCTACAGTACTCTAAAAAAACCAACCCAAACTTTGTGTACTGTGGAAATGAGAAAATATGGTACTGCCTCAAGTAAAATAAAAATCTAAGAGAGTGTAACCTAAAAGGGAAAGATCTTTTGGAAGTCTTTGAAAAACAGCGCGGGAAAGAAGTTCCTGAAACACAGTCCTATATGCTACTTCATTTTATACTCCTTCCATTAATTTATTTAAACCATGGGAGTAGAAGGAATTTTTCCTCTTCAAGGATTGCATCCCCAATTACCTTGGATTCTGAACCTGTGACAGTTTAAATTTCCCCTGGAAACCTCCTCTGCCCTGGATCATATAAGAGGGCATATTTCACGCACTTTCCCCTCTCTCATGACCTGCATGATGACATTTCAACTTTAAAACGCTATGCTTCCTCAACAGATGATTTTGCAATGCTTTCTTATTAAGTCTTCAGTTAGAATTTTAACAAGCACCACTGTACTTCACAGGCCTGGTTTTCTATTAAAGGTAAATAACCATCATGCACTTTTCCGGTGCATTTTTGTGTTGGGCTAAACTCTCTTAGATGTGTTAAATGATTTTACAACAAATTCTATGTGTGTAGACAAAATAAACTAAAAAGATTAGCTCACAAGTTTAGTTATGTGAAGATAAATGGAGCAGAAACTTAGAAATACATCTGTATTTTTAAATACATTTGTATCTTTTAAGCAGACTCAATAATACTGCAGTTCTTTTGGTAGTTGTTCATGTTCCATTCATGAGAACCTGATGAAGTGAATATTTTTCTTTGTAAGAGCACTTGTAATTTACACATACTTGAAAATTCATGTTTTGTGAGGAACAAAATAATTTGAAAGCTATTGAATTGGAAAATGCTGCAGAGGAATACAGCTGCGAATTGATGACTGAAAAAAAGTTTAAAAGCAAGAGCCAGCATATACCCCTTCTTGAGACAGAGTTTTTGATGAGAAAGTTCATATCACAGCTTAGTAGTTAGACATCCTTATACAGATGACATTTTGGATGCATATTCTTTCTATCATTTATTCTTCAAGGGTGGTTTGTAAGTCAGTTAAAGGAAACAGAATATTTAGATTGACAAGTAATTTACACCTGAAATTTCAGCCTTCTTAGCATGTTTCTTGGCTTAATGTGAGAACTGTTATTGAAATGACATGAGTTTTGGCCTTGTAAATCACTTAAGATAATAGTAATATTAAGATAATAACAACATTGTCCAAAACGTAGTCCTGCTTCCTTCATCATAGTTATGGTCCTATTTTCTACCCCAGTGTGCTTAGAAGCAAAACAACAGCATGCAACAGGCCTGCATATATCCAAATCCTATTTTCGTGCTCAGTGAGGGAGGGGGTGTGTGAGCCCTGATACAGGTACAGTCAGGTACAGTAGATAGCTGATGTGTCACAAAAAAAACAATCTTATATTGTTTATCCTTTAATAATTGATATTACTCTTGTGAGCAAAAATAATATTACACCATTAAGATAATTTCTCTGTGCATACGGACACACCCCTTCATGTTTACAACATGCTCAAGCACATGACAGTCTCATGCCACCCTCTACTTCCAAATGATGAATACTGCCCATGGGCGTGTGTGTGAATTCAAATACTGTTCAACAGGAAAACTCTGGGGGTTAGTTTCTGTGATAACAATGTGATGATGGAGAACCAATCCCTGGGCGGGCGGGGGGAACACCAGAGGTTTGTACAACCGCTCTGGCAGAAGGTGGGTTTACGATTTGCAAGTGGTGGTATCTCATGGGGAATGCTCAAAGCAATCTGCTCAGAGGACATGACGTATAACACCAGCAATACAACTTGTATCTTACGACCCGTTCCAAAATAAGACAATTGGGAGATTTGTATTCCAATTGATAGTATTTTCACCTGCCTTTCTCTCTTCCATTAGGTAAACTGAAACGATTGAAAAAATGAGTTAATTTTACTTGCAATATAAGGTTTAGTGATTCCTTTGAAATGCTGCCCATATATTAATGTATTTTACAAGAAGAATAACTTTCCCCCTCTTTTTAGCAAACTTCAGGGAGCAAACAATAATCCTCTTGCTGCAGGAAAAAAAAAAAAAAGGAAGAAAGTTAGTGCAAGCACAGATCCTTTCTGTAGTATCTGAGTACTTTAAAAAAAAAGTATAAGAGCACAATTAACCGCAGAAGTCTCTTCTCCTGTTGTTTCTTACTGACAAGCATTTATCTGAGCAGGAAGACGCAAGCAGAATTAACCTGGCTGCAGATATTTACTAGCCACTCTTCAGAAGAGGCAGGCAATAGTCAAGAGATAAATTGCTTTTTCCTTTTGAAGTCTTGATTATAAAGCAGGCATGGGAACTCGGATTTGAACCTATATTGCCTTTTCCCTACATGCTCGTTCCTTGTTACTTCTTTGAATTTAAAAAAAAAATTATCAAGAAAATCTATTACAGTAAAGAAAAAAAAACCACCAACACTGAATAGCACTTCAGGATTTATATTTCATACTGCATGCCAAACCAAACCCAAACCAGTGGAAAACTTGAGACATTAAACCACAAAATGTCACACCAGAATTTAAATATCCAAATGCAAAAGAAAAAAAAAAGTTTTAATCTGAAAGAGCTTGTAGTTACTTGGTTGTGAGATTTTTGTTCGTTTCTGGCTTTTGTTTCAGGTTTTTGAGTGGACAGTATATTCTATGATACAGCTATTACAGTGCACTGTATTTCTACTTATATAGTAATGACATATGAAAATAAACATCTACCTTCTTAGGATTGTCAATTTTCTAAAAAGTACTACCTTATTTGGCATCAATTATGGAATAGATAAAAAATGAAAAACAGCATTTTAAGGGGGTACTTTATCGTCAGAAGTTGTGTTAGTCTTCCAAGCCTCTGAAAAATCAAGGTGATTTCAAAGCAAAAATGCCCATTTAAAATCAAGTTTTATCTAAACAGAAATACTATTCTGGTACTGGTCTGAATTATCCATTCTTAAATAGAACAGCAGTCTTATATGTAAAACACAAACTTATAACTACTTAAAAATGAAGCTGTGTTATTTCAGTTCATAAAGTGCATATTGCCTAGCAAGTTAAATATGGCAAACATATACTTTGGTTTGGTGTGTGGAGAAGACAGAGAAATTGCATGCAGGACAATGAACTTGTATCACTCTTTCAGTGAAACAGCTTCAAAGCTTGCTCGCCCAAATTAAGATGCACCATACTTTGAAGTGCAATCTAAGAAAATTTTTATCAATTCCCACTTGCAAAAAAGATTTAGGAACTGAGAGGCAGGAAAGAGCTAATTTTAAAAATATTTGATTTGTTCATCTCTTATGCAGATTGTCCTTAGAGAAATCTTCCAGATTTTCTGAAGTACTAGAGCACATTAAACCCTTCTGTTGATTTCAGCCCTTACTGTGTTCTAACATCTATAAACAGGAATTTAATTGTTTAAATCCTTTTAGAAGGAGATAACTACATTTACAATTCATAACATTCTGCCCCAAATACAGATGGAATGAAATCTACTTTTTAGGCATTTTAGGATTATTACCAAATCTCAAACTCCTTAGAAATTCAAATATTGTAGCTTTTAAAAGTCTCTCAGATCATACGACCATCACCTTCATTATAGTTAATTAACAATGTATAATAGTAATCACACTCATCAAATAAGATTAGTTTGCAGGTGCATCTCTTTTCTGAAGAAAACATTTGAATAGTGTTCTATTTTATGTTTGGTATTCATTAACCAAAAATGTGGGTTTGCTCTCCACACTCGTCCCCAAATTCCCCCCCCCCCCCCCCCCAACACTTTCTTTCCTTTTTCTTCTTTTCCTGTTTCCAAGCAGGAAAACGAGTCGTAACCCTCACAAGCAGTCTCAGTTCTGCCCAGGCAGCATGGATAAACACCGTACCAAGCTCACAGTGTGCATTCCAAGGCCAGTCAATGACTTGTCAGAAGATTTACCAAAAGCAAATCATATTATAGTGATCGGTCTTCATACTCTCAGAGCTATTCCTGCATGTTTGTCTGCAACTCGAGTATTTTGCACTGCTGCGAACAATCTAACCCTATTTTTCTGGCAATTTAAGGAAATGAAAGGTCCTTTTCTGGCCTCCCTGCACCTAGCTCACACCTCAGGGTAAGATGGGCTGGGGCAATCCCAAGCACAACTACAGGGTATGCAGAGAATGGACTCAGAGCAGCCCTGAGGAGAATGATTTGGTAGTGTTAGTGGACAAGAAGCTCAACATGATCCAGCAAAAGTACACTTGGAGCTCAGAAAGCCAACTGTATCCTGGGATGTATCAAAACCAACACTACCAGCAGATCAAGGGAGGTGATTTGCTACTCTGCTCTCATGAGACACCACCAGGAGTACTATGTCCAGCTTTACGGTCCTCAGCACAAGAAAGACACAGGAGCAGGTCTAGAGGAGGGCCATGAGGACAATCAGAGGGCTGGAGCACCTCTCCTGTGAAGACAGGCTGAGTTGGGGTTGTTCAGCCTGGAGAAGCGAAGGCTCTGGGGAGATCTTAGAGCAGCCTGCCTGCACCTGAAGAGGGGCTACAGGAAAGATGGAGAGGCACCATTTGCACCCCTGCACTCCCCCTGCCTTCTTACAACTTTTGAACAGTTTTTGTGAGGCAGTTTTTCACTTTTTAGTACCAGATAAGCTGACTACCCCGGAGGGGATTTAGGTGTTACTTCTGATGTTTTTTGAGGAAACTGTTTAAAAACAAGGCAAGGGGTGATGGTTTTAAACAAAAGAAGGCAGATTTAGATTAGATATAAGGAAGATGTTCTTCCCTGTGACAATGGTGAAGCCCTGGCACACACTGCCCAGAGAAGCTGTGGCTGCCCCCTCCGTGGCAGTGTTCAAGGCCAGGTTGTATGGGTTTCAAGCACCCTGGTCTAATGGAAGGTGTCCCTGCCCATGGCAGAGGGGTGGAACTAGATGATGTTTAAGGTCCCTTACAATCCAAACCATTCTGTGATTTATAAAGCTACAATAATATGGGAATATTCTTCTCATCTGCAGCCTCTGTTATGCCTTCCTGTAATAATATTTGAATCTTCTATGTAACAGTAACATTGTTTCTCAGATCACCATGACACTGTCCAAGCTGTAGCAGTATTTTGAAGTTAAACATTTTTTTAGCTCAATAAATTGGATTTTTGGACATATAATGAAAACAACTATCTATATTTACATTGATGCTTAAGCAGTTTAGCAGCTTAGGCACATTCTGGTAGCACATGGATTTCCCTGATTATCTGCTGTTTCAAGAAATAGAATAAAGATATTTTTTATTCTGTTTCAAAAAACCAAAATCTGAAAATAACACATCAGTAATTAAAATTTGTTTTATACTTAGAGGCCAAACCAACATTTATTCATACACACACTTGCAAAACCAAATGCTTTTAATTCTGCTTTATCGCATCTCTGATTACGATATCCTCTCTTTTGTTAAAGTTTCTTAGCATCACTCACTGGAGTAAATGCAACTTAAAAAATGGAAAATTAATGCAGTAAGACACAAAGCCTATTTTTCATTAATGTATCAGAAATAAAATTTATTAAAATGCATTCAATAGATATATGATAAGCCATGAAAGCAAATATAAACCAGTTATTTTATCACTGAATATGATGCTATTCATGGTCCTGGCTTTTTATACAGGAGAAATTTCAGTATGTGCAACTTTATTCATGAAAATGGACAATCAAGATCTACATGTTCTAGTTTATTTCTTGCTTTATAGAGTCATATAATTCTTTTGGTTGGAAAACGCCTTTAAGATTATAAAGTCAAATTGTTAACCTAGTACTGCAAAGTCCATTCACTAAACCATGTCCCTTCTCTGCCTGAGCAGCTTACTTCAGTGCATGACAACCCTTTTGGTGAAGAAATTTTTCCCCATATCCAATCTAAATGTCCCCTGGCAAAACTTGAGACCATTTCCTCCTGTCCTATCACCAGTTACTTGGGATAGGAGACCAACACTCACCTGGCCACAATCTCCTTTCAGGTAGTAGACAGCCATAAGGTCTCCCCTCAGCCCCCTCACTAGGGCACATTTCTGACCAGCTGTCAAATATCCCAGGTCCTTTTCCTCTGGACAGGTTTCCAGCAACTCTTCCCTGAGCCTGTAGCATTGCATGTGGTTGTTGTGACCCAAGTGCACTTGGCCTTGCTGAAACTCATACAGTTGGCTTTGGCCCATTGGCAGAGGTTGTCCAGATCCCTCTGTAAACCCTTCCTACCCTCAAGTAGATCAGCACTCACACCAAACTTGGTGTCTTCTGCAAACTTATTGAGGGTGTAATCCATCCCCTTCTCCAGATCCTTGATAAAGATATTAAAGAGAACTGGCTTCAGTACTGAGCCCTGGGGAACACCAACAGGACTCAATTCCTTTCGCAACTCGTTGGGCCCAGCCATCCAGCCAGTTTTTTTACCCAGCAAAGAGTATGCCTGTACGAGCCATGAGCATCCAGTTTCTCCAGGTGAATGCCATGGGAAAGTGTCAAAGGCTTTAGTAAAGTTCAGGTGGGCAACATTCACAGCCTTTCCCTCATCCACTGAGTGTGTGGCCTTGTCACAGAATATCAGGTCAGCCAAGCAGGACCTGCCTTTCATAAACTCATGCTCACTGGGCGTGATCACCTGGTTGTCCGATATGTCGGACATGATGCATGATGTCACTCAGAATGATCTACTCCATAACTTTCTCCAGCACCGAGGCTTTGTCAGACTGACAGGCCTGTAGGTCCCAGGATCATCTTTCTGGCTCTTCTTGTGTATGGTTGTCACGTTTGCTAACCTCCAATCAACTGGGACCTGCAAACTGAAAAGTAAAACTACCTGTGAAAAATACTCTTCTATTTGTTTGAATTTATTGGTCACACTGCTAAAGAGGAGAAAGTCTTTCAGATTAAGTATGACTACTTCTGATTAAGTACTTCAAAATACACTTCTACCTATATTGGTTTGGGACAATGCCTTAAATATTCCCGTTTCCAGCACTGCAAAATCCAAGGTAAAGAGGTTGGTTTTCTACCTTACTAGAGGTAAGACAGAATTATTTTTCCTCCTCAGTGTGATAAGGCAACCCAGAATGCAAATCTGGAATGGTTATTTGTCTTTGCTTCTACTATTGAGAACACTGCATCATTAATAATGATACTGATAGCTGACAATCCTGAACTTGTAACACTGTTGTGCTGGTTTTCACTGCTGTGACCTTTAGTGAAGCAGAATAAATCAATCTTCTTATATATAAATCAAAATATGTGTATATATATATAATATTTCTGCACAAATCTACATACAGACCTGTATCTTTTTCCTCAGCTATTACTCCAGAGATTTTAAAAAGAAGATAAATAAAAATGGGAAATATAAGCAAAACGTGAAAATTTCTGCTTTGGATCATTTATATTAAGCCATCTGACTACTCTCAGCACAGGTTAAGACACAAGATAATTTTTTTAATTTGCAATTGACAGGAAAATTTTTGAACTAAAATATCAAATAGGTGTTGCAGCAGATAACTACATTTACTCCCTCTTGCATACTTGAGAAGAATAGAGGGATAAAAGCCTAATTGAGAAGTAATCCTAATTGCAAAGTATACCATTAACAGCTCACTTCAGCTGTAATTGTAACAGACTGCACAGCCATTTTACTGTAGTCAGATTTCTTACTAGCACCATAAAATAGCAGGGACTGAAACATGTGAAGCTACTTAATCCTGATAACCAGACCTGTGACTACAAAAAAAAAAAAACCCAAAACAACCCAAACAAAATAATACTACAAAACCTATGGCCAGATTGGTTTTTGTAGCAAGCATTATTGGATAATTGTTTCAAAAAGAGTTTTACCTCAAATTTTACCTGTTAGTATATAAAAGCTAATAATTCTTGACTATTTAACATTTCACTGAGATCTTAGCTGACTAGAGAACAGGAAAGCAAGTTTTCCTAGGAAGTGAAGCATGTAGCTCTTCACACAGCCTGAGTAATATTTTTCCCTTGCTTGAGATCCTTACTGCTGAACCATTTTGAAAGCAAGCAGAATCAGAAGGCCAGAGCAAGGTTAAAGAATGTTGCAAGCAGTAGGGGCATCATAAAAAGTGTAGAGAGAACTTTAAGATGCTTCTACAAGCAAATATTACACAGATAATTACCGCTCAGAAACTTTTATTCTTTTCTAAGCCTGATTAAAACCCAAACATTTTAAGGTAAAACTTCTACAATAGCAACCTCCTCTTGATTTCTACAGGTCTATGTTTCTTGGGCAAAACCCAATGGTGGTTATATCAATATCATCATGTATCAATTTTAATTGTTCCCCTAACCACATTATGCTGGTTTGGACTGGCATAATTTTCTTCCCAATAGCTATGAGGGGGCTAAGTGTTGGATTTGTGCATTTGTACAGAGATGTTTTCATTACTGCTGAGTGGTGCTCACACTGAGCCAAGGCCTTTTCTGCTTCTCACCCACCAGCCAGGAGGCTGGGATGCACAAGGAGTTGGGAGGGGACACAGCCAGGACTTGGAAAGCTGTAATTTATCCTCCAGTGTGCCTGTTGCATAGGTCATTCAGAGCATGGCTCCTCTTGTGAAACGCTTTTCAGCTTTTAAATCCTATTTTTAAAGCAGAAGAGGAAAAGAGGATGATCCCTTCACACTGGCATCAGTATGGTATAGATGCACACTTGGTGTTTCCAGGAGCTGTGGGCCTGTGTAGAAAAATAAAGAAAAAATATGATCTTCCCTAATAAAAAGTACTCCCTGCCTGTACTAGGAGATCATGTAAGCAGTTCATGGAGAAATTTCTTTGCTCTGCAGTAAGAAGCGGGGCAGAAGCCACAGCAGATGAAACATAAACCAAGTGTAACCTATAATGAGCACAGTACAGTTTGAATTACATACACCTGTTAGAAAC
The DNA here is from genome assembly GCA_013399135.1 of Heliornis fulica. Classification (NCBI taxonomy): domain Eukaryota; kingdom Metazoa; phylum Chordata; class Aves; order Gruiformes; family Heliornithidae; genus Heliornis; species Heliornis fulica. The sequence goes on from VXBZ01005797.1 coordinate 333,958, forward strand.
AGCATCTGATTACATGAGGTTCTGTTAGAATATTTCAGAGGTTTTAGTAAAATTATGACTTTTTATATTCTTGGCTGATGTTCTTGCTCAATGTAAATGGATTTTAAATGACAAAATTCTAGTTTAAGCACTGTATGCCAATACTACCTATAGCATCTACAATGTTTGGAAATATTACACTAATTTGAGTAATTAAAAAATTACACTGGAAAGTTGCTTATGTACTTAATCTAGGCATTCCATTTATATGACCATCTTAATGAAATTAAGTATTCTATGTATTTAAAAGACTAGCTGAAGTCTGAAAATATGTTTCTGATTGATTATGTCTGGGACTAAAATGTTTCTATCAGGAGATATCTCCTGGAAATCAAGTGGCTTAAAGGCTTGAGCCAGAGGTCCCATTGAGATCATCTGCAGTGACCGATAGTCAGAAATGGCTTTATCTTTCACTGATTGCTTCCTAACTTATCTATAACGCTAATATCTACTACATCATCTGAGATTTTCAAAATGCATATCAGGTTTCCTTTGAAAAAGTCACTTTGTCTTTCAAACCACATCTTTAAAAACTTTGTTGTGCATTCAGTTGTTCTTGCAATATAACCCATAGTGACTAGTCATTCCTTATTCATGTGCTTCATATTATTAATTAATGTTTTGGCATGCTATTTGCACATTTTGGTTCTGTAATTCAGGCTGAGAAGTCTGTTCTACTCAAACAAGGAATTATTTTGCACAGGGTCAGCACTTATGTTGTTTCTTTCTGACTTCTAAAAATCTGTAACACATATTACAGAGATCAGTGAACTGAAATTACATGCTGGCATAGTAGTATTTCTCTAATTACTGATGAGCAATTTCTAACATGCTGACATGAGCTGACATTTTCAGACAGCTACTTCCAAAACTTCCCAGATCTTTCTTAATTACAAGTATCTAAATTAGTGTGGATCTGTTTTATGTCTCATGGACACACACACATGTATTGATATTCACACCTTTAGGGTCACTGTATCATGCAGATACACACAATATCACCTAGATCTGTGACATTCTTTGCAACACTTTGATGGTAGCTCTAAAATTTGATATTCTACATAATTTTTCCATCAGCAAGTTGTCATTAATCTAAATAATGCTTCTAGCAACAGATACAGACACAGTGAGTTAATGTAAGACAGAGGGGAATAGTTGTGCTGAAGAGCTCTCCTCCTTTTAAATATTCAGAAGCAGTTTCATGATGTAGCAGCTCTCTAAGCTTTCTAGATATGCAGAAATACATTTGCTGGTGAAACAAACGTAAGACACCACCAAATCCTGGTCAGGGCATGTTCCACACTGGCCCAGTTTTCTTATGCTTTCAGCTTCGGTTATCACACTGCTATTTTATGAAGACTTAAAACTGAAAGAGACCACCAACCTTCACACACATTGCATCCTCTAACAGCCCTAGCCAAAACCAGAAGTCAATATTTAATACACAATATCAAAGGCATAGCTGATAAAAAACAAATCATATGCAAACCTGTGTTTATATTACCCAAGATTCTGAATTTCTAGGAAAGTCAAAATGTTATCTATAGAGACAAAGAAATTATGCTATATATGACATGCAGTATATAAATTTGCAAGCTTAGTAGGGCATGGTAAATTTACAGAAGTTTCTAAAGCATTTATCTACAGGTTAAAAAAAAAAAGAAAAAAAAATCAAGTTGTATTTTCTTATCAAAGGAAAACAAAAAGTTTTTGGAAAGAACAGTTCTTTCACAACAATCAGACAAAAAGTAGCAAGGACAGAATTCTTCTTAATGTGCTTGGCTGAGGTGCCATTCACTGTTCACAGAATTTCCCCAGGTGACCTTTTCACACTGAAGCCAGTGAGTGCAGCTGAGTTTTTTTCCATAAGCATGCAAAAAGAAAGGTCACAATCCTATCCACTCATTTTGCTGTGAGGTGCCTCTTAGTAGCCAACAGTAGAGTAGTGGAAGCATCTTAAATCAACTTAACCCATACAGCGAGGAACACAAGTGAAATCCTGATTCAGTGGCAGAAGTCTATTAACCAGTCCATTTTCATGGCATCATTATTTCCCTTAAAAAACAGAAATACAGGGTTTGTGAGAAGACTGGCAATTGCCAATACTGTAACATAAACCAAAAGGTGATTTCCCGAAGAATAGAGTGGCTCGATACCACCAAACTCATAGGATTGTATGCAGTTCAGCTCATCCTCCTTTTTGAGAGTCACTACTGCTTCACTGAGTGACCTGCTGCTAAGTATATACCAAGCACTGGAGAAGAAAAAAAGACAAGCATTTTTCTTCAATGTCTGCAAGGTTAGAAGTGTACAAGAAGAAAGCTTTGTGGTGACTAGCCTCCCAAAAGCCAAGAAAATACAATCATGTTGCTAGTCACAAGTTGCAAATTCTTTTTTTTTTTTTTAAAAGCAGCTTCTTCACATTGCAAACATCACACATAGTATGAAACGCTGTCAACCTCTAGAAAGATTCAAATGAGCACATTTCTTAATCACATACAGCTATAGTTAGCTTTTGTACAGATTTATGGGCTAAATCTCAACTACTTCACTAACAAAATGCCAGACACAAACATCTGAAGCAGAGGTTGAGGATGAGGTTATGCACGCTTCCTGCAAGTACATCTGGATGAATCACAACCAGCCAAGTCTAAAGTATTTCCTTTGAACTTGATGAGCACAGTATGCTTCAAGGAACACAAGCCACGATACAGTTTTATACAACAAGTCCCAACCTTTCAATTGTGCACAAAATCAATCGGAATATGAACTGCAGAGTCAAGGCATCACTTGATGTGAAATGCTACTCTCCAGTGAAGCACCAGATCAGCCCTTCTAAGCTGCATCTGTGAAGGGCCTGCAACCTTTGCATTCCTGGGGCTCTTCCTCAGCTAGGATCAAATCTCAGGTGTGTAAAAACAGGTGGGGAGCAGCTATCATTCTGCAGCTCCTGAAAAAGTTCTCCTCTCATAAACAATGAAAAGGAGAAATGACTCATCAGTTAGAGGCTCTAATATTTTCTCTGGTCCATGAACAATAACAATAAACAATGTCCTTTGAGGCTTGCCTACAGGGTCAGTGAGAACAGCTCAGAACACTGGGACACAGCTACTTCTCTCACTGCAGCAAACCATAGGGCCAGAAACATTACTGCCACCATTTCTCCCATCTCATCAACCAGTGAGGTGAAGACCCTCTCCCTTCCCACCCATTACCTGTCTTGGCCCTGGGAACAGTGTGGTTTTTTTCTCGGAAAGAAGACACTGGGAGACCGAAGGTAGTGACTACCTTTTATTGTCTCAACTACTTGCAGGAACTTCATGTGATTTTATACTTTTTAGTTACATTACAGCAATTTGAGTGTCAGCACATGATTGGATAACAACTTGTTTTTGCAAGTATTGATTGGTTAGTACTTAGCAGAAAAACATGTTTCAAGCTTACTGATCAGGGGTTCTAGATAGGAGCTAAGAGTATGAGAACCAAACAAGACTGTTTTGAGAGAATTCAGCTAGCTTCTGAAAAACAACATGGGAACGAGAATGTTTTGGGAACCGAACTGAAAACAGGGCCTTCGCATAACTCATGATGCTCTCTTTCTCATGGTATTCTTTCTTCTTTGTTCCCTGTTTACCACTTAGGCCTCATCTTGTTCTTCTGTACTTTTCCATCTATAATTGGCATCAACCGTAACATGTCCGGCTGTTCACATCCTCGGTCACATAACCATTCTTTAACGATGTCCTCCACAGTTTTTCTCCTAGTTCTACAGAAAACGGGGGTTTAGAAGAACTGCAGCATGAAAAGTGTTAGGACATGGGAAGTAACAACCTAATTCTATATGTGATTTATCTCATCATTAGTGGATTGGTTCCTATGTAAATACCAAACTCTAGGACCATTAGGGGTTAGCTACACAATCTGAAAATGCACGGTGCTGTCAGACTGCCTGAATCACTGACACTGGCAGGATTAACACAGGTCACAATTTTCTTTAAGCTTTATCTCCTCTCTCAAACAGGTGCACCCCTTGGTGCAACAAGAGGCACGAGCTCAGCATTCACTTTAAAGGGAGCTTTTTAGATTTAAAAAAAAATGGTTTGTGTTACCATGAAAAATATAAGAGCCACCACATCAGCTCTATCAGCTAAAACACAACGCTTGATCGTCACCACCTATCAGCATTAGCTAAAGGAAAGTAGAATCCATCACTCATTCAGTAATTACAGAATACAGCAGATAACTTCAGTCTCCTACTTGAAAGCAAGCTCATTTTATTTTTCCTAAGACATTAATTGCTAGCATGCACCATCTTGGCTGTGTTGTTATTTTCACACCAGGTGAATGAAAGCTCAAGGATCTGGCAGGACTATTGAACTAGCTTTTAACGACCCTTGAATACTGGTTGTAAAAGAAAATTATAATACATATAAAAATATATACAGAGATTAAAAAAATACCAGTTTTCACTGTTCATATTTGAAGACATTGGAATTGATGTATTTATTTTATCCCAGAACACAGACACTTTTACCAAGAATACAAAGGAATAAAATTCTAGAAGAAGGGTAGTGAGTGTCATGAAATTTAAAATAAACATAGGGAAAGGAATAAACAGGTATGGGCAATTTAAAAAAAAGAGACACTGAGTTCCCTGGTGCCCAATACTGCAAAAAAATCTTACTCTGAAAGTCCCCATCTATCTATATTTTAAAGACTATTTTGCCTCCTACTATTACCAGAGAAAAAATTCTAAGGATATGTTTGAGCTTGATTTAATAAGTTATTGAACAGGCGCAAATACCTGAAAATATAATTTTCAAATTATATTTGAAAAGAATCACAAGATGTGATTCTTCCAGCTTGGGCCTACGGTTATTTTTTCCTTTAGTTATTTTTATGGAAAAATTAACACTGCCACCACCCACAATTTAGAAATATTCTGGCTTAGTTCTTACACTGATATAAAAACATGCTGACATAAACAGAGCCACAATAATTTATATTAGCTGTAGAATATTTTTCTTATTGAACTCAGTTGCTGCCAGAGTGATTTGTATAAACAGGTCTATAAACAGATATCTGTTAACATTTCAACACGAAAGAAGTAGCAGTACTACTTCAAACTCAAAACATCAAGAACAAGAAAATCTCAGAAATGAATGGAATATTTATCCAATATATTCCAAGTGAACATCATAAGAAAATATTTTGGAATAGATACATATATAAACCATAAATTCTGATGAATTAACACAAAAGATTTTTCACAGAAAAGAGCTATAATAGGGTTGGCTTTTTCTTGCTGGCAAGACAAAGCCAACAATATATCTGCTTAGAAAACATTTAATAAAGGTCCTACTTGAGCCTACACAAACAAGATTTTTAATTAATGCACCAGCATTCAGCAATTAATTTTGCACACCTGATAGCTTTACAATATAGACCAAAGAACTACAGCAAACTAAATATCTTTACATGGCACTAGCTATGGTCAGGTGTTTGGTTTGCTTCAGAAAGCCAGCAGCCTTGTGCAGAAACCAGGGTCTGTGAAAAGGGCTCCTGCCCTGGAGGATTCCACTGCTGCCTGTAATCATACCCAGCAGGTGGATGATGGGCCCGGATCACACACAAACGTAAGAGCATCCCTCAAGACAGATCAAGCTGCTTCAGACAGCTTTAGGAAAGGCTCTTCTGTTAAAGCAAACTGAAGCACATAGTAACAGTCAAAACCTAAATGCATCTTAAATGCCAATCTATAAGCCAGATTCAGGTTTTTTTGCACAACCAAGACAAGACAGAGCCAGTCCTTTAATAAGGGATGGGTGTAGCAGATTCAGCCTTATTGTTCATTTTCAGATTTATTTTAAACCACAAGTAACAAATGCAATGAGCAAAACAGGACCTGAACTGAGGACAGTAAAAGCAGGCACTGCCAGGACAATTTTTCTGCTACTTGCTAACCTGTTATAACATTTCCACTACAGCACTAGCAACCAGCTTGTCCCATCAACAAAAGTTACCGTCTGGAAAGGGAAAAACTCCAAGCCACATTCACTCAGGATGCTCACAGCTCCAAAGAAAGCAAAACCTCAGGTACCACTAGCACACAACACCTCTAGCACTTAACTGCAGTGTAGGATAGGAAGCAGGTGGCCAAGGTTAGGGCTAAACGAGGTCACAGTTTGAGCAAACATGTTTGTTCATTCCTCCCACAGCTGGGGATGCAGATTACCAGGCAGAGCTGCTGCAGGGCCACTAGCAACTCCTCACAGCCCTTCTGCACTGACTCTTCAGGAACTCAGGCTTGCACAGCTGTGGAAGAAAACTAGGAAACACCACGTTCTGTTCTGTGGTAACCTTGTAACATCTTCACACAGCTTCATCTACTCCCATTCCCTTTACCTCCCAGAGTTTTGCCATGCTGAAAAACATATCTGATTTTCTGACACTCAGCTCAGTTCCTAATCACACCATGTGTTCTTACATCTCTCAATCCTCTGACTCTTGTTTCTGCTTGCTCCTGTTCCCCTTGAAGGTGCTCTAGGAATCTCTGGGGTCTGAGAGACCTTTTGTACAATGTGGGTCTTACTGCCTAAATGTTAGTTCTACTGTGCAAGTGTGAGCAGGCTCATTTGCTGTCCAAGCCCATGCTGACATGGTTTTCCTCCCCAACAGTTCTGCTTCAGTATTTTCCAAGTGTTTTTCCACACTAAGGCATTAGTAATTCACACAAGTTAGTGAAAACATACCTCACTGAATAGCAAAGCTTGTACTTGCAAACAAATGTGGAAGGTGATCTAGAGGTAGAAGTAAACTAAACAGACGGTCCTTCCAGAGTAATCACATTGGTACATGAGAGAGGACTGGTGCTGCAATCACAGTATCTTTAAAAATATTGTATTATATTGTAACTATTTTAGCAAAATAGTGATCAAAAAGAATAGCATTTTTTCAGCAATTGTGTGGAAATAAGACATAATCTGCCATTATTCAGCAACAACATTAAAAACTGAAGTACACAGCCCCTTTAAAGTCTTAGACTACAGTCAATGTCAACACAACTGTGAACACTGACAGAGGCATAGGAATGAATACTAACTGGGGAAGAACTTACATATTAAAGCACATCTGTAAATTAGAGGAACCCAAGAATACCATATTTTGGTCTGGCCAATTATTTATCAGTAAATTTCTGTCAAGGAGCTATATTTCAGGAACACAGAAGTTCTTGTGATCTTTAAGAAAAAAAGGAAACAGACCCAGGGAAATTATGAATGTCCAATTTAATTCAAGTTATTTCATAAATATGAACAAATTACTCTTCCTTGTCTTTGACAATTGAATAGTGGCTAGGTAAGGAACAGTCAAGGAACTGTCAAGAAGAAATTGTGTCTAACCTGGATATCAGAAAGAAATCTGACCTGTTTTCTTCCCAGTATCAGGTATTAGGGTGGTAGATGTCATGCCTCTCGACTTGAGCAACTGTATCATATGTTAAAGCTGGGAAAATGTAGCCTAGATCAAACCACTGCAGGAGAGAGGAAAACTGTACTCAAAAGAGTAATCAATTGTTCCCAGTCAGATGGAAAAGAAGAATTGTATTAACTTCAGAAAGTACACGCCAGTATCATACTGCATTTTCATAAATAATTTACCATAATTTGGAGGGTGTGTTTATTAAATTTGCAGATGACATCTGGCTGGAAAATGCTGCCAATTCATCAGAGGACAGGATTAATATACAGAGCAACATTAGAGAAATGCTTTAAGGGGAAATAAAAACCCTGTTAGACATCAAGCTCTCACACCTGGGTAGGAATAAACAATATGGGACAGGGAAACAGCAGGCTAAGCCATGGTTCTAAGATCAAATCTGATAAATAGAGACAAAGAAGGGTGAAAGGGAGAAAGGCTAAATTGCAGCTGCAGTCTGCACACATTTACAATATCAAGCTGTGATGGCAAAAAGTATCATATTATGATGTGTAACCACGAACCCAGCTTGCAAATTGGATGTAAAAAATCCTACTGCTACTTGTCTCTGTTTTTTGTAAGACTGTAGTCTGCTATGTCCAGTTTCTCCAAGCCAGATGTAATCCACTTAGTTCAGGACCAAGCAGGAGAAATGAGTATATTACAAACAAGGAGAGAGTGGAGAAGTTGAGGTTCTCTTCATGAAGAAAAGACTATGGGAAGATTCAGACATGTTTTGTGCATATAAAGGGTAGCTGCCAAGAGTAAGAAAATAAACACTTCTCCACAGGGGTGGTGTTGTAACACAGTGGATGTAACATTCCTGAGAATTTCCTTTGGATATTAAGGTTCTTCAGAAGGACAGGTAGTTAGAAACTGGTTACTTTGCCTAAAATGTAATTTTTTTAAAAATTATTTTTATTAAAGAAACAAACTGTTAGAAGATATTTACAGAGAGATGACTTTGTTTTGGGTAAGACAATGATCAAATAATTTTAGCATGATGCTTCAATGTCATTTAATGTTACCACATGTAATTTTTAAGATTTGAATATGCTACACAGAAGAGTAAGTATTCAGAAAATGCCCAAAGTTATTTGGAAATTAACTCTGAGCCACATACTTGGCTCATATTCCGACAACATAAGTTACACAAATGCAATGTTTACTTCCAAAGTTCCTTAGAACTGAATTAAAGAAATCTACACTTGCCAAATTATTCACACCCTTGTCATGTTTTCTACATAACGTTCTTGCAACTAAACATATAGTTTAGCAGCAAACACTCAGCACCTTTTCTTCTGTATTTCCTTCAAAACTCTGAAGTGAGTGGAAGATAGTTTTTATCTAAATTGATGACATTAAAGAATGCTTCTAAATTAAAAAAAAGCTTCATATCTTCATTTGTATTAGCTCCATAAAGAAAATTGACTTATTTTACATTCAAGTCAGTAAGTGAGAATGTTACAATAAAACAAATTAGCTTGAAAATATGTACAGTACTACAGAGTAAAAATTACAATCCATTTATCTACCATCATAACGGTGAACTGCATTTTATGCTCACAAGAAGTTTAGTACCGGAAAGCAAAAAAAAAAAAAAAATCATTTAGCTTTAATAAAATCCTTTGATATTTTTACCATTTCAAAAAGTGCAGGAACAAACATTCCCAGAATTTCTTCCACGCCAAACAGAAACATTTTGCAAAGGTTTTCTTTTTCACTTATATGAAGCAAGTTATAGTGAAATTATCATGTACTGCGGTATAACAGTTCTGTCTTCTTGATTATATTAAGCACTGGCACCATCTACTGGTCCAGAACATCCTTTCAAACTTTAGAAAAAGCTGTGGCGAGTGATCCAGCCAAAACGATGCAAAATGCTACTGAGAGTAACACATAGTTTTTCATTCCCTGGATAGTCAAAGGGAGAGAAAAAGAAAAATATTTTGTCAAAATAGGAACCATTTCAGAAAAAAACCTCACTAAACATAAAGAACTAGGGTTTTATTTTATAATCAAATTATTAAATCCATTAATATAATGATAAGTTTCATACTATGCGATTTAATATGTTTGGAACATATTTGCTGTTCAAAACAGTTTAATACAAGCAATCCATGCTGCCATATACTTATTAAAATATTCACAAAATTAATACAGCAACATAAAAAAGTATTTTTAAAGGCCTTTAATTTCAGATTATTGCAAAGTCTATTCTAAAATGTATGAAAATGACAAAAGATTTGGTGAGTCACAAAGATTTGGCTAATGGACACAATGGTCTTCTGGTGGGGTGCAACACTGAACTACACTGGGGGAGAGAGAATTTCCAGTTCCTTACCCAAGGATGACCAGCACATTTCACACATTCACTACAAATACATGGAAAGATCATCTCCAATGGAAAATTAGGTACCTACACATCCTGGGCAGATTAGCTAAGGGAATGTGAGGATTAGACTCACAGCATTCAATACTTCGTATGTTTCTAGGAAAAGAGTATTTGCCACGTATGCTAATACCCAGTAAATTAGCCTGTTCTAGGCAATCACGGCCCTACCAGTTTAGGAATCTCTACACTATAATGTAATTAGCAAAGCCAATTAACCTCTGACTCATTTTTCGTTCCTGTAGTGAATCTGACCCTAAAGGTCTAATTTACTTGTCTATGAGATTATTAGGATAACTTTTCTTCTGTCCCCACTGAAAGAACTGGCTCAAATAAAGACTGTTTTTAGGCAGTGCTTGGTATCCTGCCTTCTGGCCCTGCTACAGTCTTTAATTAACTCCCACCACTGCTCTTACAGTTATGGAATTAAAAACTTCATTTCTGTAAAAATTGTTCACAGTTCTTCACCTTTCTTGGAAAACTTTCAGCTTCAAAACATAATACTTGTAATAAGGAAGAGAAACCTAAGGGCTGTATACCAAGTCATGCTGTTCCTAGAGATACAGTCAAGCAAGAAAGACAATGTAAGAGACCTAATAAGATTACCTTAATTTCTTTAAAAACAAGGACTCCCCACATTGCAGCAACAAGGCCAGGACCCTAAAGAATAAGACTAATTTGTACATTACAACATTTCATTAAAATGTGTCACTTTCTCACGATTGTTCTCAGGGTGGTTGAATTTTGTCTGGATAACAAAATGCAGCCTTTGCACTCCACATAGTTACAGTGCTCATGGCAAAAGCATAACCATCACCGAAACCTTTATGAAATAAGACACAATAAAAGAAGGGCTAAAGAGGTGAGAGACCTGTTTTCAGAGATGGTAGAATTACTTTCTACCATCTCTGAAATTACTTTCTAAGTTACACTGTGGAGTCTGCATTGGCTATTATACATTCTTTTAATAGATTCCAAATATGCCTTTACTTCAGTCCAAACTACAGACCACAATGTTATCACATTTCAGAGGACTATTCAGGATTACTGGCAGTTGCCATGGATATTCCTAACATTTCCTTTATTAGCATGAGTAACTAGTTGGACATAGTTTGATTTTATCACTCAGTGTGATATCAAGAGACAGGAACATATTTTTTGTTCCTGTACTGCAGGCATCTGGACAAAGGAAAGCCAATCAGATAGTTCAGGAAAACAACTGATCGTCTGTGATACTGTCATACAGATTTCCTAGCTAACAGGAAACAGTGATACACGGTAATTTCCAGGCACTCCTGGTAATATGGATTTTTCCCTGTGGAAGCAATGATCTGAATTTTCATGACCGATGAGAAAATATGAAAATATGGAGTGAAAACTGTCTCTATTTATGCTTCTCATTAGAGTTGCTCTTTTGACACTTGACAGATGTTTGGACAGTGATCTTCCTCCCTCCATCTTCTGTACCACTGATAACGACAGATAGCAGGAAACTGTCTCATGCTGAAATGTGCTTGTGGGTGCTGTTTCTTAGTGGAAACTGACAACTATTACTTGAGTAACATCTAAGGTATTTTCACTTTCTAGTTTATGTATTCTGCGAGAGGAATGCATTTTAAAATGAAACAAATTGTTGAAGGGATATGATGAATAGCTGTCTGAAATTGTCTCTAGGATGAAGTAAAGCAGCAGTTGCAAGCCTGTGGACCAGATAGGCAGTTTCTCATCAGTGCTATCCTCATGTTTTTCATGTTGTCATTTTATATCCTTGCCCTTTAGGCATACTGATAACTGAGTTTCTAAAGCTGCTTTCCATTAATCCTTCAATTTCTAATTAGAATGATTCCAAGTCCTTTTTTTTTACTACATACTGCAGAGTTTATTCTGATTTACTGCATCTTGAGGCAAAGCTTAATCCCTATTAACGCTGTTTGATTAGTTACTTCCAAAATATGGCTGTTCAGTAAAACTTTGGTACTGATATTTATGAACTCTCATTTGCCACCAGTTATCCACCTTTGCAGCACAATCTAGTAGACTAGCAAGAGAGTAAAGGCAAAATTTATTTTTTACCTAGTGATGGAATTTATGCAGCTTCTGGAAATTAACAGTGCTTCAAAGGTACAGCATCACAAAAAGGAGTAAACCAAACAAAATGGGCCAACCTATTTTTCCACTATTTGCATAAGAACATTATTTTCAAAAATACATAATCTGTGTGTTCAAGAACTGTAAAAATTGAAAAAAAAAAACAAACCCAAAACAACCCACCTGAGAAAAAATGACTGCTAGAGGATAAAAAAATCATAAATTAATACATCCAGACAAAATGTATTTGCTAGGATGAAAGCATGAAACATTTCTTCTTTTAATCACTTCCGTTTATTATCTAAATTTTATGTAGTTCTGGTTACAGAGCTTTGGCCCTTACATATCCTAAAGACTCACATTTTCAATTCCTCTGTTTTTTAATATTGGTATTCACCAAGATTTTGCTTGTCAGATTTGTGTATGTTCCTAAAATCCAAAGGGTAGCACAGACAAGTAGAAAAAGCAATGTATATTCTTGATTAAAATGCTCTGAACACATCATAATTTCAACTTAATTCCACAAAGAGGGGTAGGGGGAAACCTTTGCTTTTCATTTTGGTCACGTATTTTATTTTTTATATACTTACAGCAGTAATTATTGGAAAGCTGACCACAGCACTCAGATAGTGATTGGCTATGAACCAGCAGCAATTGGCTATTGCCCAAAGCACACCAGACACAAACCCTAGAAAAAGAAATCCCATTCAAAAACATGCATAGCAAAGTACAGACAGAAAACTGTGGAATGTCTATAGCATAATACAGTAACTGTATGTATATATTTTAGTATGTTAACTACTTAGCAAGCTGGCTCTGATCGTCTAAACCAAAGCACAAGGGATAAAATCAGCTACTCCAACTGAAGTAGCAAATTAATTAAAGTTCAAAGTTTTCTGGGCAACGTGCTCTCTATCTGGCAGACTCAGTTTTTGAAAATCCCTCATATGTGATTATAGTTTTTTTCTAATCTGAAATTATAACAAAATTCATTGTTTCCTAGCTTCAATTAATTAACCTAATAGAAGTGATCTTTCAAAAGCAACAAAAAGTCAGACTGAGAAACTTGAAAGATAAACTACAATTCAATACACAGATTAAACTAATCACTGCAAAACGGTCAGCAGTAGTAATTGAAATTAATTACTAACTTAAAAAATAGTCATACCTGGCAGTATAGCTTGGGGATAAACATTAGGCTTATTTTTCCTGACTACACAGTAGATCAAAAAGTAGATGGTACTTGTAAGAAATATTCCACTGAAGTGTGCAAAAACATAATCTAAATCTGAAAGAGAAATTACAAAATTACACCAAACATGTTATTAATTTAAACTAGATTTGTTTCACTGACAGTATCCACACAGACAAAACCACATAAGGTGCTACTGGCAACACCTCAAATTCAACTGTTACAAATACAGATGCTAGTCTGCCTGTGGATGGCCAACTGCACATGTATGAAACATGAAATAGTTGTTATGCTAAGTCTAGAGTTTATCATAAGCTTTTATGCATCTCCATGAGATCTTAACTTTGGAAGTCTATTAGTCAAACTACTGAATTTATTAAAAATTGAAGAAAATCCTCAGGTGAGGCTACAGAACTGGGGTGGGTTTTTTTACATACTTACACCCTCTTATGACCATCTATGCTTGTATACCTGTATATATCCTTGTTTCTTTTCTGCACATTCAAGGGCAAGACACCTGCATGATTGTGTAAGCTAAATATAAATTAAAAAAAGAAAGAAAAAAAAAAAGAGAGAAACAAAACTGTGCCATGTTTATCTTCAAGAATATTACCATGATTGCTATAATCATTAACAATAAAAATTCTTTATGGACTTGGTATGCACTAAAGAGAGTACTTCCAATACACTAAACCAGAAGCATTTAGCAAGGTGATCTCTATCTCCTTGGAGTTATAAACCCTCACCAGGACAGGCAGCTACAGTAATGATAACATCTGTTTTGTGTAGCTGGGGAATATTTAAGTTGCAGCATTAAAAGAGAAATTGTATGTGACATAACAGTTTCTTAATGGCAACAGCAATACATTGCTCTTAAGGTGCTGCTGGTAACACCTGACAGACTATACACTAAATCTCAAGGAAAATGTTTCTGGGCAAATATTGTTTGAAACTGGCAATTATGTTTTAATTACATGTTGTTATATATCTCTTCTACTCATCAATTAATTATGAGTAAGCTTCTCTCCTTTTCCTTTAGTGGTGTACTAATTAGACAATTGGTACAGCCTGTGCCCTTGTTTATCTCATTTTCCATGCATATGAACTTTGTGTTCTGAGAATGCTAGCTATGTTTCAGAAGGCATTAAATAGTATGAGGTAAGTATGGTATCCCCGGGCTGTGTCTCGCTGCTCTTTTAACGGTGTAGTTCACCTGTGGAAAAACAGGAGTGCTAGTGCCATGATTATGACAACATATAACACAGTGCAGAACTGATCAGATGTCATGGTGTATTTCTGGGCATATCAACAATTTTACTCTATGCCTTTATGAAAGCAGAAGACCACAATATACTGACGAAATAGACCTAATTGCCTTTACCAAATTGACTTGCTCCTGTGTATGTAGTTTCATTTCTTTTTCCATGATCCTTGATGTAAAGTACTGGTACAAAACTGGAACCGTAGAATATTCCAGCTATTACAGCCAGTGTACACCCTCTTTAAATTAAAAACAGCAAGTAGAGACAATAGGTTAGTGTTAGGGAAGTAGATGATAGGCTTAAGTCCAGCATTGCCCTTACAGACTGTGTATCATATGAAATTTTCTAGCAACACTATAAAAATAATAGATTGTAGCACATTTATAATTTTTAGTGTAGAAAAGGTTCAACATAGTAACATAGTTGGCCACAAAGTATAGGAAAACTAACACAGCCAATTCCTACTCTAGGAGTCTGCAGTCTGGTTTAATGAGATGTAAAGTAACTAGGATTTCCTAAAAGCAGAGCTAGGAGAAGCCCAACAAACATATAGTTACAACATTCCCACTGTCAGGTTCACTGATGTAGTCTATATAATCTTTGTAACCATTCCCACATTCAATGTGTCCTTAATCCCCTTCTTCACCTCCAGATCCTTGTGTTCTTGGCTGTCTCCACCCCTCACACTGACCCTCTGCTAGCTGCTGCTTCCACCCGTGAGCAGTTCTACTGTCTCCTTACCATACTGCCATGCCTTCTCCAGATGTATTCACTCAGAAACCATACCTGGAAGCACATGATTACCATAGGCTGTTTCTATGCTGCAGTGTTAGTCAACCAGATGAAAAAAAACAACTCTGTAATTACTTGTTGCTATTGTTAGTTACAGTGCAAATACTGTTCTTTTCTAGCAGTAACTGGTGCTTTCCTGGTAAAGTAAAGCACACTCAGTAGTTTGAAAAAGTCCACTAAATGGCACAGCTATTCACAGCTAGACTAGTTTTAGCTTTAATAGCTTTAAAAGCTATTAGTGCACGACTGCCCTAGGAAAAGCACAGGGGACAAATTCTGCTCTTCTTCTGTGTTCAGCTACTTGGGCTACACCAGTAAAAGAACTATTAATAACTTACATGAGTCTTTTTTTTGCTGGAGAAAGTCTGTTCACCCATGAGTAGTCAGAGGTATCTTCAGAGACATTAACTGACTGCAAAATAACCCAGTCTTCATTTGTTTTTTTATTTAATCTCAAAAGTGTGTTAAAAAGAATGGTAAATGAAACAAAAATCAAAGGAGGAACAATAGGATTTTTCAGAAATACTCTAAAGAAAGGAGAAATAATTATTTTTAAAATAATAACTGGATCCACCTGCCTCTAAGTTTACAAGTTTGGACATGGATTTGGCATTTACTATATAACAGTCCACTCACCAGCATCTTAAATCAGCATGCAGGTAGATCTGACTTTCAAAACTCTTATTTCCTTAAACCTAATTACTTCATTGATAGATTTTATTTATGCTGTATTTTTGCCCTGTGTAGATAACTCCGGTGTTGCTATCAGAATAACAGGACTATGCAAACAGGGAAATCAACACTCCAGTCTGCAGCAGAGAAAAACTGCAACGTCCTTTTTCTCTAGTCCCGCACACAGATGGTCTTCTGTTATTTGCTTTGGTAGACTGGAACCTCTAGTGAGCATTAAACACAGCTAGAAATTTCTGAGGGGCTTTATGTTCAGGTGGGACCTGAGTTTTGAAGCATCACTGACCTACAAGCGTAAGATACAATGGCAGTAGGAGGCTGCTGTTCTCCATCTTTTTTTGGTTTACTTTGGATTCCCAAAGGAGCAACAGCCAATCTGACACCCCTCCCTGGCCTTCAACCTGTACCAAAGCCAATGCTGAGAATCAGCAACTCTTCACCGTCCTCTGGCTCTGTAATGTATCAAAAGTCTGGCGGATAAGCGTTATACCCTCTGCTGCCTTTCATTTAATCACCTTCCTAATTTTACTAGAAAGTTTTAATGAAGGAATGTTATGTTTTAATTAAAATTGTTTCCTCTTCTCAGATAGGACAGTAATACACTGTCTTTTATGTAACCTCTCATAATTAAATAGGACTTCAAAGCTATTTATAACTGACAGCAGAGAATGAGTACGTGGGAAAACCTTTGCTCATATTAGACTATATAGACATAATCCAAAAATTAAATACAATCAATGCATATATATGTAGTTTTAGGTATTCTACCGCAAATCTTAGCAAAAATAGTTAACATCAAGTTTTTCTTTTTTGCTTTCAAATGGGTATATATTTTCACTGTTGTAAAATAACAACTGTAGAGTACTTACACTTTCTCTCAGTAAAGGTGTGCTTTCTAATGAAGCTGAAGAACTCTGGACTTCAGTTTTTATGAAAAGAAATATGACAGCGCTCAGGAGAGAAAAACACAACAATAAATACCATGTCAGCTGATAACGACATAACATTTAGCATCCAGAGACAGAAGTTACTATATTTGGAGGCACATTATTTCATTACTGCCCTAGTGTCATGTCAATATATTTTAGAATTGCAATTGCTTTTAAGTCTTAAACACCTGAAGTAACTAAATTAGTCCTTGTATCACTGTATAGATCTCTACTCCAGGTAATGAAATGGTTTTGAAATTACTCATTTTTACAGTGTATAGCTACAATCACATGCTAACAACAGCTGTCCTTTAGTGCAAAATCATATATACAATGGAGTATCTGCATGAAAACCCTGAAACTTAAACCTGAACAAAATTGGCTTTGTGCTCAATGAATAATGCTTGGTTTTATTCTTCCACCATATGTGAGTGACGGAATACTTCTACAGGGACTTGTGTATGTGGAGGAAGGGGTATTGGCTCAGCGGTGCTCTAGTGTGATAAGTGAAAAAAACCAAAGAGGAAAGGGTAACATAACTATTTGTGCCCCCCCATCCAATAAATCAGGCAAATACATGTAATCAGAACTGGCAGGATCTGGTTTTTATTTTTATGCAAGACGTTTTAATGGTTTAGGAATTCCTTCTCATAGCTGTAAACAGAAACTCTCCATCTGAAGAGTGATTTATCTGCTGAAGGAATAAGGCTATAGATAAAAGGATGTCAGTTTCCCCCAGAGGGACTAGGCAAATATGTGCAGGTTCCACACAGGAGAATAAAATGTAACACATGCTTCTGAGCTCTGCCTAACAATACAAAAGGCTTTGCATGCTTTGCCAGGAAAACATGTTTGGTCAGGATCTTTTTCCCTGTTGATCACTCCTCCATGGTATCTCAGAACCAGGCAGGAAGCAGATGGTGAGCTGAATAAATTAACCAGACAGCAATAGCAGTACTGCTCCTATTTGTGAGTACCTCAAAAAAACACGTGTAATGGCAACGGGTAAAAAAAATGAAGAATTTTAGGAAAGAAGATGACTGGGGGCAAAATTCCTGAATCTGAGGCAGCAGCTGTCTCCTAGCTAATCAAGAATGGCTCCATATCTCCATGTTCTTAACATCTTTCTTTCCTAAAGGCATTATGTGCATCTGCTGTGTATTAGGCTTATGGCAAACCTGCCAGGATTTAGAGTCACCATTATGTTCCTAGAAAGACCTTCCAGTTAGAAAGCAAGAACACTGTTATATAGCAAAGACCCTATTTCCTCTGCGTTTGGGACAAAATGTGTACTTAAACAAATAATAAGCAAAAAGAGTAGAAATCCTTCTGAAGAACCCAAAGGAAGCCACTGTTTGGGAGCTGTGTGACTTAAGAGTTACATGACAGGGAGTTATTAAGGACAAGAGATAATACAAAACCTCTGGATTTTCATGGACACTGAAGGATCTGGGAAAGGGTCCTATGGAATATTTACTATATCTATAGTTACTAGGTAGGATTTGTACCCCTGAGGGAAGTCAGATCAGAAATCTCATGTGGATTTTCTCACTGAGATTCTTGCAATCAAGTTTGTCCTCTCTCACAATATTTGGGGAAAGTGAACCATCTGAATCACCTAGCTAGGAAGACAACCACCATTTTGCTTGGAACACGCCTACTGGCCAAGCAATGTACTTCTGTGATTATGAGTAACATTTCACCACTGTATTGGATATAACGTATGTTTGCATTCTGAAATGCAACACTGAGTAGCTAGGTATGAATAGGTACAAATTTCACAGTAAATCAATTTGAAAAATATGTCAATACATTTGTCCTCTAGTTAAACTGTCCCTGTGGTTATTAAATACATATTTTACATTACAGAAATTTATTATAGGGTTATTTACCTTAATAGTGAAAGTCCAGCTCCAACATAATTTAAGACTGGTCTTGATACCTCTTCTGGGTCAATTCCAAACCAACCAAACCTGGAGTATTTAACCAATTTCACTTAATTACACTGACTGCATACAGTTAAATTTTAACCTAGTCTTGGAAAACTTTACTCAAGTAAATAATCCTGCTTAAGTTTGTATTTGCCAAATTTTATCTGTGTTTCAGTTGGCTTGCAAAAAGCTACACTTACTTTACAAAAATAATCTTTGAACCAATTTAATTTACATTGTATTTTTCTTCTACTGTATGGGCTGATAAAATAAATTTAGATCAATTTTTAATTACATGGATTAAAAAATATCAAAGTGTACTAGTTTTCATTAACAAATACTGTATTTATTCACTCAATTATGTTAATGAACATTACTAGGCATTCATCTTCCTATTGAGACAAAGGAACCTCAAAAAGATAAAATAATTAACCTGGCTATTAACAACTGAGAGGGAAAAAATATGTTACATGTATAATAAATTGTCTTTATTGGTGATAGTGTTTTCACTGCAGTTATCAATGAAGAATTAGAAACATTAATTATGTGTGATTTAAGACTTAAACATACTCACCTTGAACTTGCCCAACCTGTCAACAAATTAAAAGAAGCCCATATCAAAAGACCAAGAGCTAAGCCAATAGTTTTAACAATAGGGACAACCGTAACATTGCCTGAAATTTAATAAAAAAAAAAAAAAGTCAGTAGAAGATAAACTGCGAACTTGTGTATTTTTGCTTTATATTCTGTTAATGTTCAGAAAGCAAAGAAATTTTGGCAACTACAAAGTGTTAGGAAAAGTGTTTTTAAAAAATCAATATGTGTAGCACAGACTTTTCTAAAATACAATTTTAAAAGGTTTTTTTGGTGTGAATTTACTGCTTACAAAATAAGCATAATAAAATATTTGCTGTAAGATACAGCTCCATTAACACCAAGACTTTAAAAAGCCAAATAACTACTACCTTATGTACAGAAATTTCTGACAGTGTTTTTATGAAGTTAGGATTACTACGTGTTTCAAAAAAAATCTCTTTAGCCTTACCTGTAGCCCACAAGAAACCTCCAACCATAGCCAGTGGCCAAAACTGGGGATAATTCTGTATTAAATTGACCACCAAAGAAACTATCCATATGGAGGCACAGAGAATCCACTGGAAGAACATGCCTATGGAAAAATCAGTTGCACACAGTCAAGAACTTGTAGAACACTGCATACGTGACTCTCCTAACATACCAGGTTTTAGATAAAATAGTACAGAAAAAAAATTAAAAGGCAGCTACCTCCTTTCTGAATTTCAGGGAACCATGTTACAATATATTCAGAAGATGCATTTTAGGGTGGGTTGTTCTAATTCTGTCAATCTTTTCCTCACCGTGCATTCTTTATACACAGCTGCAAAAGCCACCTTACCAGACATAGTTTACACAAGCCCTGAATATCAAACAAATGAAAATTTTGACATGCATCTGACAAAGATGTTATCCAGCTACTGAAAACCTTTCCCACCACCCTAGTAGCAGCTAATATACAACTATACAGGACAAAACTTCACAGCTGAGGGCTCAGACTTTTCCACTGGTCCAGAACTCTGAGGATAATGAAAACTCTGGACACATCTCTTCTACCTTTGTAGGTTTTAAGGGTCAGATAGGCAGGCTGGTTAACTTTATGCCAGCTGAGCTAAGACTTTTGCTGGTAAAATATTATTCCTGTTAGAAAAATAACAAAACCAACAAAAGAATTTAAGTAAATTTACCATCACCAGTATCAAATTTCTTAACAGGCACAAAGTTTGTCCCAAATAGAAGGACAGCTACAGCACAAGAGGTAAAGCCAATAGATAGATCTGTTCCATTGCTGATGTTAAAGGTACTGTAAGCTTTCCCGGTATTCATCTTTGTTCTACAGCCAGATGCCTCTCTTCTGGAGTTGTTTTGCTGTTGGTCGTAACAGATTCTGAAATCAGAGAGTAGAATTAAACACATAGAATATTAAATTATACCAACCTAGATCAGAAATCTGAAACTTAAATGATCATAGTTACCAATCTCTCAGAAGCTGGAAAGAACTACTGTAAAATCCCATGAAAAACTGCCATAAAAAACGAATTAACAACAGATGCACCAAACCAAAAATAATTTTAAAAATCACTATTGTGTTTCGTAACCAGTTTCAGAGAAAACCACACAACATGAAAACATGCATGAATGCAAACATGGAGCTGCACTCAGTTTATGAGAGCTTGAGTAGGAGGTCTATGGGAAGCCCTGACACTTAAGGGAGAAGGTCTATCAGAACATTCCTTGTACCTGTAGTATATTGAGTACAGCATTTACACATGGATGTGTTAAAAAAACAGGGGTTGGACAAAAATCTCAACTGGCAGAAGAATCTGCAGCAATTTGCAGCCCTGCTGCAAGAAGTCAGTTACTGTCATGGAGATTTTATAAATGCCACAGCAGGATCAAGATAGGGTTGTAAGGGAACCACAAGGGCTGTATCTAGCTGATATAAAATATGAATAAAAACTTGGTTTGCTCTATGGAGAACAAGGGGAGAAGCTGCCTCTGAAGTTTCTTCATTCATTCCACATAAGTGCTAATAAGAAAGGCAAAGGAGTTTTTTTTTAATCACACAATGCCTCCTTTTTTATTTTAACAGAAGATTCATCTTGAGGTTACACTCGACAGAATTACCACAAATATACCTTCAATATGGATTACAACTGACAGAAAATGTCTCTCTGAGGACAAAGAAAATTACAAGATCTGTGCCCACATAATCTTAACATTGCACTTAAAAGACTATCTACATGAAAAGTGTTTGGAAACTCAACAGCAACAGAATATTTAATATGTTGTACATATAACCAGGCATATTTTTAACACATCTCTAAAAGAGATACACATGCAATCCTGCTGAAAAGCAATGCTATTTATACTGAAACAAATTACATCCTAGTTTGACGTTCCCCGGTGCAAGAGGACTAGCTACTACCTGGAGGAAAAAAGCAGAAATAATGACAATTTTGCCAAATCTTGTGAGATCTTGCTGTGACTACACACTCTACACTGAAAGGCTGAGCTGCTGAGCATTCTTTCACTTTATTCTACCCTCCATTCTTACCTTCTCTGGTGTCCTTAGGACAGAGGACTGCATCTGCTGAGGTTATGCTTTTATGTACAGCTTCAGCAGGGCCAGTGTCAGCTGAAATTAATTATTTGCATTAGGTGAAAAGTTCAATCCCATAACTAATATAACCATTTAATTTCTGTTATTTTTCCCCTTGGAAGATGTTAGTATATTTTTGAGTACTTAGGAAAATCACATTTAGAAGATACACCATGAAGGGTACAATGGCACAGTCATTCCATTTATCTTACTATCTTTGTCTCTTTCATTCTTTACCTTTCTTGTCTACTTAGAGGATAAGCTTCTCCAGGAAGTTTTCACTGTATTTAAGACTCTTCTACAAAGTATGTTTTACCTGGGATCTGTAGGCACTGAGAAGTGCAAACAATAATGCTGGGCTTCCTTCAAAGACTGACTTCACAGGCTAGGAAAGGCTGTGACGCCACAAGAATGGATTAAAAAGGATAAAGGCTTAAATCAGATAGCTTCATTCCATCAAACGCATCTCACCGAGTGAATATTTTTGATTCTTCAGTAGACAATTAAAGCACAAAAGCTGGGTTTTGCACAGGAAGACCTTCACACTGTTAGGGACAGAAACAGAGCAGATTATGACTTCAGGACTCGGTACTTTAGGCTGTGTAAGTCATTATTCAGGTGAAATACTAATACTGTTTCAAATTTAAAGTGGTTTATCAGCCTTTTTATTTTGCTAATGTACAGAAAAAATTACTATAAAAGTATTTGTTTTGTTTTGTTTTGTTTTTTATCTAGTAGATAAGAGAAAATCTTTGTGGTGCAAGGCAATATACCTTTTGTTTTTCTTGCAAAAATATTGTGTACCTAGAAGGCTGTTGCACAATTGGAGAACCAAACTCATGATACCAAAAATGGAAACACAATTTCCGATTAACCAAGGAAGAGTATTCTCCATTCAGACTGTTCATAAATCTGTAACTTTCCAAAGGTTTGATGCACTTAACCCCCAAATTTGGTTAAATTTAAGATCGAGCTTTCAACTGCATTTTAATACCTTCAACTGAAAGTTCAACCAATCTAGGCCTGGAACTACCAGCTCTAATTTCAACAATGCACTGCTTTAAGCACAAAGCTGAACCAGATGACCTCCAGAGGTCCCTTCCAAGATAAATTATTCAACTCTGTATGATCCAGTGTCAAGAGCAAATGAACTGGCACACCGCATTAGGTTGAATATACTTTTTGCACATACTTTGCACATCAGAGTTCACTAAAAGCCTCTACTCTACAATCCTAAGTATTATCAGATGGGCTTGCAGGTATGTGCTTCCAAAGGCATAACTACTATATGGTAAACCAGAAGCATTTGGAACACAGTGGTCGTATCTGAAACCAAAGCTGAGACAACTGAAGTTGCTGCTGTTACTGAAGGTTTTTTTTTTCCACCAAGTCGTCCTTACAGGAGGGCATATCAGGATCCTCAAGCTTCAGAATTATAATGGAACACTGTTGGCACACACAGGCCTCATGCTTTGCTGCTTTACCTCACTGCAATGTGGTGCTCTGTATTTTCTGTTTCCTTATAAACATGCCACCATTTTCTTCCTTCACACAGACAGGACAAATTATGATCCTCAATACAGTAGCAACACATTATCATAGTCTCTGCAGATGGGCATGAAATCAAGAATCCTGCCCTTGAGTTTCCATCTCAAGGTACATTCACATTACTGCCAAGATCAGAAAGAATCTGCCAGTGCTGACCAAATGGGTATTTTTAGAGGTTGCGAGTCACACTGGCTACTTATTTGTGTGTTTCTCCTATCATCTATTTGCCATTAAGGGTGGATAGTTTCATCCTCAGGAGACCTGCATCAGTCCCAAGGTGCCTCTGTCCTCAGGTGAGGCCGTGTCCCCTCACTAGCTCTCAGAGAAACGTTTCTTCGCTTCCCCAACACGTTCCCCAACACGAACACTTCTGCAAGCTGCTCCTCGGGCAGCATTTTCAGTCAGCTGTACCTCGCAACAAGGGAACGCAGAGCTCAGGGAACGCAGAGCTCGGCTCTCGGCACAAAACAGGTCACTTCTCCTGCCGAGGCCAACACGCCTGGCCTCCCGCGGGAGGCCCACGCTGCGGCCGAGACACGGCCCGCAGATAGGGCAGGCCCGGCCCCCGGCCTAGGCCGCCGCCGAAGGAAGGGCCAACCGGCCGCCTGAGCAGGACGGCTGCTCGGCGCCGCACCCCGCGAGAAAACCTAAGGACCTCCCTTCCTGCCAGACACCTTCCTTTGCCCAGCGCCATGTTCCCGCATGACCACCGCGGCGCGTTGTACGGAGCTCCGCTCCCCGCAGCCTGCGGTGCGGGAGGCGGCCGCCGGGAATGCGGCCGCACCGGCTGATCCTTCTATGCCCTCCGCGGATACCCACGCCCCTCCACATCATCCCCCACCGCGCTCACGCACACGCTTTCCCGCCGCTCCGGCATCCGCCGGGACCTGCACCGCCCACGGCACCGCCCCTTCCCTCGGGCCGTCCCTTCCCATCCGCTGTCCCGGACGGAAGGAGCGGGGAGGCGGAGGAGCGGGCGTTCTCCCGCAGCGCCCGCGTTCCTTTGGGCCGGCCGCGTTCGCGGCGTGGGGAGCTGTCATGGCTTCAGTGGGGCAGGGGGCTCTCCCGAGGTGCCGGCTGCCGGCCTGAAACTCTAAGGGAAGGCGTAAATTCAGTCACGCACGGAATGATAAAGGCGCCTTTGGACCTCCCCGATCTTAAACCGCCGCAGATGAGAGTTAGCTGTTGTCAGTTATTAGCTATTTCGGTGGGCGCGCTCCAGTGTATTTAATAACCTGTCACTGTGGCCATCCTACCCGTGGAGTCAAAGGTCTGGCCTCCAGGCAGCAGCCGCTCGGCCGGTGGAGCAGAGCTCGGCGGGGTACGGCCCGGCCGGGTCGGGGAGCCCGGCCGGGCCAGCCAGGGCACTGTGGGGATTTTCCCGACAGCACAACAGTTACTCCTTCTGCTCTAGGAAGCCCCTCGTTGTTAGACAGTCCAATCTGGGTAGGGGAAAAAAGTCTTTTTCACGATGCCGAGGAGATGCTTGGGCACTTTTCCCCGTAAGGATTTGACCCAGACCAGTTAAAGCCCAGACAGTTATTCAGCACGTTTAGTCACGAAGCAAACATCTCTCTCTGTCCTCACGGAGTACAGTTTCTAGATGGCAGCCCAAATCGATCTCCTCAAACACAGAACAAGCCTTCTAAAGCAATGCTTTGTATTATTCAGATCAAATCTGCATTATCCATTAAGAAGGACATATGGTTTCTCTCTGGAGAGTAAGTTCCCTGTCCCATCGACTTGGTAAAGCTTGGAAGGGACTATTTATCAATCATTTTCACATAAATGTCTGTCTGTGTGGCATTCAGATTAATGAACTGCAGAACGTCTCTATGGAAACAGTTTAGCTGTAGCGTATCCAAGAGGAACAACATCCCCTACAATAATCACAAATAGAGCCTGGAAAAAAAAAAAAGTGCTTTTTGTTTTAAGGGCCATGCAAATCTATGCGTTACATTGGTTTATTAAGAAAAAAGAAAATGTTAAGAAAATTATTAATCTTTCACATTGAACTGCCTGCATATACAAAGAAAGAACATGCACAATAAGGAGCCTAGCCTGCAGCTACATACTTTCAAGTGTCCTAGGATAGAGAGATGTTGAGTTTTGGCTTCAAAAGAATCTTGATATTGAAAAAAAGTTTTCCAAAAATCCTTCTCTGGTTTAATTTGAAAGAATGATTCTCAGAGTAGTCACCAGCAATCAGTTGTAATCAGTAATCAGTTGTACTGTCTACCCCACATGGACAGATGCTCACCTTTTCCTCACAGTTTTGTCTGCTTTTCACTATTTCTTCAAATAATACTGATTTTGGAGCATTGATTTTCTCAACAAAACAACAGTTGAAATGACACTGACAGTACAAATGAAGCACCTCAAATATGGACAGATGCTGATTCGTTATTTTGTGCACTTTGGTTTTATTGAAATCCTAGGTTCCCAGAGCTGAAAAGGATACTAGGAAAGGAAGTCCATGAATGCAGTGTTTAATAAAAGGGAAAACGGCAACGTTCATATTTCAGAGCCCCCTTAAAGAGCATCTCTTGTTGCAAAATGCTCTACAAACCAGCACAGACAATATTCTGTTCTTCACTGAAACACAGTGACCTCTGCAGTCATAACTACAGTGGGGAGAACTAAACTGAGATATCTTTTAAAATTATAAAAAGTAGCATCTTTAAATCCCACCAAAATGACTCAGTGGAACAAGAAGGAAAGGTTAGATGAAGAAATAGGAGATGTAATGGTTTAGAAATACAATTTTTCCCATCTTCAGAGATTTGAAAATGGATCAGAGCACCGAAGTAATTGGATGGTGCTTGAGGCTGCCTATGAGTCAAGACGCAGAAGCTTGTGACGGCTTTTCATTGATTCAGTCCACCCATGGCCTGCTGAAGGATGTGGCTGCTCAGTAGTTTAGAGCAAGGAATAAATATGAAATCTAACTGACATTACAGCAAGGCAAAATTGCTATATTCTAGGTCAGAATTTGGTTGGACAACTAGTAATGTTCAGTCTATTCTTTAAAAAAAAATGGGTCTTGAATATTTTATTACCACAGAGGAAGTATGCTTTCAGCCCAGAAATGCCCTTTAGTGCCTTGCTGCAGCTTTGGGTTAGTAGTGATTCCAGAAAGAATACTACTACTGAATAACAAACATTGTCTTTTGAGGAACACAAAGAAACAGTTGTTTTCCAAACTAGTCCATAGCCATTCCAGCCTTCATTATTTTGTGAAATCTAGTTGGACACTGGAGCTGTACACAATGAGAACTGAAAACAAGAATGCATCTTGGTGTGTTATCTTTTAAAGATCCAAAACTAGGGGCAAATATCTGTTAAAATTAGAGAATAAGGAATCATATTTAACCAAATTCTAATCACCATCTAGTCCAAAGAATGTGACGGGGCAAAATTTAAAGATCAAGTTCTCCTTCTTGAACATGAAAAATAAAGGAAATATTGTTGCTATTATGACATTCAGAAAGCCTCAAAAAAATCCCCCTCAACAGTCAACAGAGCCCATCAGTAGCAACACATTTTAATTTCAAGGTTACAAATGAAATTAGTACTGAAGAACAATACTCTATATCCTTTTATCATTTCCTCCAGATAATCTTTAGAGTTGCAGTAGGGAGATTATACAGGCTCCAAACTTTAAAGAGAAATGTCATAGGAAAGGAAAGCTGTTAGCAACTGGAATGATCTGTGTTTTGGCACTGCTTGACAGACAGGTCACAGTGCTGTCTGCATGGAAGAACATAAAGACGTTTGAAGCATTTGAAGACATGGGCATTTGAAGACAACTGTGTTGCACTGTGGTATGTTTCTAAGTCAAGCAACACTGTGCCATAAGCAAAACAAGGTAAAATCTCTCAAATTCATTCTAAGACACTTAAAAGAAGTATAGTAGAGTAAAAGCTTCATACTAAATTATGTGCTGTCAAAAAGAGCACTAAGTAAAAAGTAAAAATAAAAATTAAGGTGTAATTAAAAGATTTGGTTACTTTCCATGATTTATCCTTAAAGTGAGGGGGCCTATCTCAGACATTTCATAAGTTTTTTTTCATGTGCATGTATAAATATGCTATGGGTGAAATTCTGCCCTCAGGCTGCAATACCCCATTACCCTTTTTTTTTGCCCCATAGCTTTGCTGGTATTTTTGCACTCACTGTACACCAATACTAAGTAGGATACAGGATACTGTTCTCACTGTGAGCTATGTGTGCTGCCTGCTTGTCCACGGGGCTACAAAACTGGTACCTCTTGCTAATGACTTCATCTTTCAGAGGGACACTCAAACATCTGAGGCTGATTAAATAATATGCATCTCTGGCAGCTTCTTTAAAGTACAAAAATGGTACACAGCAGTAGCTAGATCTTTACTGAATTTATTTATACACTTGTCTGGAGCTTTTTGAATTAATCTGCTTTCTTTGGCATGTGTTCCTTCAGTCAAATTTGAACTTTAAATTAAAAAAAATAAAGAGAGAGAGAGAGAGAGAGAGAGAGAGAGAGAGAGAACCTAAGTGGCTAGAGAGATATTTTACAATCCCTATTCCTCCAAAATCTCAGATTTGGAAAAAAACAGATGATATGAAGACTGTCCTGGGGAAAGATACAGATGTTGACATCATAATCTTACCTATTTTAATAAAAAGTAAAGGGAAAAAAATCCATACACAAAGTTTTATAAATTCAGATTGGACCCATCTGAAACATAAACCAATTTTGCAACTGTCTGTACCCCTTACGAATAATGATGGAGAAGAGAGTATTTCCATTAGCTTAAATTACAGTGAGCATATACATTTAATTATTTTGTACTTAGGCTAGACAGGGAGTCAGAAGTCAGAGCTTTGCCAGTGTCTCACTGCGCAAGCCCTTCATGTTTCCCTGCCTCAGCTTTTCCATCTGTACAGTGACTTAGCTATGCCTTATTTTGGAAAACACAAAGGAACCGCTCCTGAGATGTGTAGCATGTTAAGAGCATTTTAAAAACACTATCTGGCTTTTTCATTTCTCATTATGAGAACATATGATTTCCAAATGTTCTAAAATTCAAAGGGCCTTTTTATTTTATTCTTTTTTTTTTTTTTTTAAAAAGGTGGAAAATGGGAATTTCTTCAGTACATTTGCATGCAGTCCACTAGAGGGCCCTCAGGAGTTAGAAATGGATGGAATGTACTTTTGGAAGGCACATACCTCACAGGACTTTTCATGACAATTTAAAATAGAAGTTGCTGGGTTTTGCTTCAGGGTTGGTTTTTTTTTTTTTAATAGTGTGAGGTTCATGCCAGTTTATAGCAGTTCAAATTCGCCTCTCAGCACACTTAGCTTCTAAACAGTATTTAGCTTGCAATGAAACACCTAAATGCGAACCATACTTAAAACTGAAATATGTACTAGAATACTTGGAGAACATCAGCTTTTACTAAGTTACTTTTATTGACCTACGGAGTTTACCAGAATGAAAGCTATGATAAGTTGAATAGGTAAGTTCATATTTTTATTACAATAAATATCCATAATGTGCACTTATTCTGTGTTTATTTCTTTTAAAGAATATATAAGCCACCATCATTTTATTTGAAAAACTGTCTCTAGATCCCTTTATGGCTTCATAAGAGTGAGGAGAATTAACCATCTTTCATCTTTAACGTCTGTTTATGAATGTGAACTGTAGTCATTCAGCTAGGGAAGTATAGTACTCCTAATATATTTTTCTATTAGTAAATATATGCATATTTAACTGCTACAGTTACTGGTGCTTAACACTAATTTACAGCACTTCCATAAGATGAGGTTTAGGGAAGATTTTGTCTCATAAGAAAAAGATAATTGTCTGGGTTTGACATACTTTTCTTCTAATGCTGGATTACAGCTAGCTGAGATTGAAAATTGAGCCTGTATTTCATGATTCTGGTGTCTAATTTATACTGTAGTGAGAAATTTAGATAACTATCTTGACAAATTTCTAGATGCATACTGTCTTTCAAAAATATAGAACCACAGTTGCCATATGTGAGTAAAGAAATTAAATGCTACTGTTTTCTTTTGCAGTTTGCAAAGGAGATACTTCAGATATTTTAGACTACAAGTCAGCAAACTTTGCTTACGTAGCTGGCTCCATTCATTCTCTGAAGCCAATCGCTTCCCTTGTGGTGGCTGATAAGAATTCAACGGCTTGAGAAGGTGGAGTGTCGGCATCCTTAGCACTAAACGTGTTCCCAGGCATATCAGTAGCCTCTGTCCATCACCCATGCTGGAAGCTATTTGGAAAAGGAAAAACAGAAATTGGGGAAGGAAAATCATGCATCATCATCCTGGCTGGAAAGTACGGAAGACTTTATGCTGTTTTCATCATGTGGATTTGCTAGAGAAATGACCACCTTTGATCAGCCAAGTAAAATAAAAAACTTGTTTATTTGCTGCCTGTGTCCCCCACGGGTTCTGAGGCTCTGGACCTGCAGGCGCCCAAGGACAAAGAGGAATCTGCTAGTGGGTACTGCGTGTGTCCTCTACCTGGGATTCCTCGTCAGTCAAGTGGGTCATGTTTTACCCCAGCGCAAAAGAGGACACCACAAGATCAGTTCCAGAAGTCTCCAAGATGCAGCCCAAACTCCTTTTCTGGGCATCCCACTGGATGGCACCCTGTCACCACCCAATTTCCAGGAACCCCAGCTTGGTAGCAATGGGACCTTGCTGCCACCCAATGTAGTTTATATCACCCTGCGTTCCAAGCGCAGCAAGCCTGCCAATATCAGAGGCACAGTGAAGCCAAAGCGCAGGAAGAAACATGCAACCTCTTTGTCCTACGGGAAGCACTTTCCAAAAGCTGGTTTTCTGGGCCAGGAAGAGGCCTTTGCCCAGCAGCTGGGGAGGGCAACGCGTGCCATGGGTACAGTGGGAGCAGCAATGGTCCTGGAGGCGAGAAAGCATCAACTGGATGAACACAGGCATAAAGGAATGGGAGTCAGGGAGAGGGGTCACTGGATACCCAGAGGCATTTCTGGAGCTGTAAAGGCACAGCCTCAGCCTGAGGAAAGCAATATCAGGATTTACAGTGAGAGCTCTCCCTCTTGGCTGAGCAAAGAAGACATCCTAAACATGCGCATGCTGGCAGATTCTCAGATAGAGAGCATCCAAGAAGTACCTTCGCACAAAGCAATCCTGGTAGTATTTGCAGGTGGCCTCAGCACCACAAGAACTGCTTGTAACCAGGGGCACTGTGGCATCGTCAAAAGACCCCTCGATATGAGTGAGGTGTTTGCCTTTCATTTGGACAGGATCTTGGGGCTCAACAGGAGCTTACCTTCTGTAAGCAGGAGATTTGAGTTCTTCCAAGGTAACATATTCCTATGGCTTTTAGCTTGGGGTACTGAGGTTTCCTTCACCCTCCCGTGTTAACCACAGGGCAGTGGCCACCTTTAACTCCTGCGGGCCTGAGAACTAACCGCACCAGGGAAGTAAAACTGGTATCTGTGTATAATTTCTGCAGTGCAGTTGTCCTGTTTAAAGGATGCAGCGCCCCCAAAGTTTAAATCAAATACCATTGAGCTGCTGAGAGCAGTAACAGTTTCACTTCCCTGGGAGTCTGGAATCAGGAAAAAAAAACAAAGCAAAAACCAAACCAAAAAAGGAGGGAGTCATCCATAGATTGGAATATGTTGTACAGACTGCCTGAAGTGAAACTAGTGAAAGAAGTTCCAGAATACCCTGTGATTCAATGGGTATTTCTCATTTAAGTTTTCTCATCTTTTAGACTTGAATTCAGTAAATTTTGAAAATAAATTTTGAACTCCCTTCTCGTTAGCAAAGGGGATTTCTATTTAGTTAAATAACCTGCACAGAGATGTAGGGGAATTTACTGCAGAAGCCTGATGCTACTTTCATGGTACTAATACCTCTGGATGTTTTTTTTAAAAAAGCTCCCCTGATAATTTTAAAAAATACTATATTTCAATGAATGCTGCTGTATGTTTTGAAGTTCATTGCACACATCTAAATAACACAGACAAAAATATATAAAGTATATATTTCAGTATCCTTGTTACGTGATAGGTATAAAGTTTAGAAAATTTAATTTTTATCCTTCCCATAAATTAAAGGTAGATTTCAGATATGTAATGTGAGATAGAAGTCTACTTCTAACATTACTATCTTACTAAAAAGATCTTCAACCTAATTGCTCTTTTTTTTATAGAGCCACAAATCACATTCCAAAAGGACTACATTGCATTTTAATGAATCTTTGCCAAAGCGACAAGCTGTGTTTTTGCTGTTCATTTCTCACTGCTGAAATGGGCTTATCAAAATATTTTTATATCAATCAGAGTTTCTTTAAGAAAAAAAAAAAAGATAATGCAAGAATGACTGTAAGTCTGACAGCAGGAAGATAACCCAGTGATCTTGCAAACCTTTCCTTCGGCAGCCTGCACAACTATGTGAATGAATCTCTAGGAACAACAGTTTGGAGGTTTCGGAATATTATTCATACTTGTAGAGCATGGAAGATACATTATGCCTAGTTTATTTTTAGGAACAAGAGCTATTGCTATAGAGCTGTCAGAAGGCATTAAGGTAGTTCAGTTGAAGGAAGGCTGATGTGGCTGCAGAGATGACAGACTGCAAGCCTCTGAAAACGGCTATTAGGCTAATTGTGCATCATGCTCAGTGTCTGTCACTTACAGTATGTTTTGGACTGTCTGGGACAGAGACAGTCATCCTGCCCTCTTTAATTTTGTTTTCCTTGTAACTGGCAATGTTCCTATAGCAAGAAGAGTGTTGCTAGGTGATGAGAAGAGAAATAGCATTATTTTGGTCCCACTTCATTTTTTCCAGCTAAAGGGTGAGCAGAGCATTTGGAATTGTTACTGTACCTTGTCTCTTCATTTCTTTAGCTTGGAAATACTCTGGAACTCAGATGCCTAATATCTACTAGAACTCATTACTATTTACAGTCTGGTGTTCGACATAATCTGGAAAACAGCTGTGTTGAGATAATGAACAAAAATACATTCTTAAAAATAGTATGAACAATTAGTGAGATCATTTCTGAAAGCCATACACATTTAAGTTAAGATCAGGTGGGTGCTGTAAAGTTTTTTACAAGGTGACCTGTGGTGAATTGTGGTTATTTATACAGGAAAGAAAGCAGTTCAGGATTACAGACTGCATGTATGTGTGAATGTACACAATTTCTGGACTAACATATCTTTCTATGACACAACCCTTTAGCTTGCTTCAGTTGTGATGGGATGTAACAAGACATGCTTGATGTAGCATTAAAATTAAAGAAAAAAGGGGCTTTTCAAAACTGTCATTCATTTTGTCAAAAGCTATTTCAAAGCATTGCTTAGTAAATCCCTGTACGGATTCTGTTTCCCCTATTCCCCCTAATCCCCCACTGATTATTTTATTATTTTTTTAAAGTCTAGCAAAACACTGAGTGCAAGTCCTCTGTCTGCTGCTGGTGTCTTCCCCAGTTAATTGTAAACCCTTTATAGTTTTAACTGTGAATTTATTTAACGGGTTATCTTATTTTTCCATCATGAGTGGAAAAATCAGGTATAATAATTCTTTCCCTTGTACTTTTGCAATAAATTAGTCAAATGTAAAAGGCCGAGGGCATAGAGGTGGGCAAAGCCCTTTTGAGTTCAGTTTTATGGAGGAAAATGGCAGGATTCTGGGCATATACAAGCAGTCATTCAATACTCCCACTGCTCCCACACATAAAAAATGTCAAGGCTCCAATACACCTATAAACAGAGAAGGATGAACCTGTTAAACACCAAGAAATGATCATCAGACTGTAGCTATTGTGGAAAAGTAAATGCTGACACTTGGGTAGCTGAACTTTGGATGGTCACGTTAAAACTGCGGGACAGAATCTCCATTGCTTGATCACCCTAACCTGAGGAACAGGAGAGACATAAGGGACTAGCTCAGTGTCACAGCCCTACCTGAATCACCTTTCACAGAAGCTAAGGAAAATGACTGCATGTATTGCCTCTAGCTCTGCATCAACATTTGTGGGATAGCTCAAGACCAGTGCTGGTTAGGGGTTGAGCTACCACTGGAGTAACATGGGGTGTCACAGCTTGACAGCTGTAGGGATAGGGTTCTCACTCCATTGGTTGTAGCAACGAGGCTGGGCTCTTTACCCAGCTTTTGGTACAAAACACACAGCTATTGCCATGAAGTTCTGTTGCTCCACTTGCCGAGGGCTTGACAACCAGTTCTCTTCCCCCGGTTTTTCCGATATCATAAGTTTGGCTAAATGCTTTGTATCCTGTGCTAAGGCACAGGTAAACACAGGTGTATTCAATTCAGCTGGGCTTTCTTTAGCTACATGTTGAACCCACAATTTATCCAGAACCACTTTTTCCTAAAACATGCAAGAAACTTCCTTCTAAGTGACACCTTTCATGGTTAGTTTAGTACAAATAGATGAATGACATGTGATAAATACCTCCACTGGTTGTACTTGTCATTTTGCTTTATTGGCCTCTGCATGATGATAAATGGAGCCATATTTTTTTCCATCTTATACCCTGCAAGATCAGCCTGCCCTTGCCATCCCACCAGAAGTCAAGCAAAAGCAGACAAGATAATATGAATCACTAATGTCACAGAAAAGAGTAAGAAAAACTTAACTCTGCCTTATACATTCAGAATGCTCTAAAATGCTTCAGTTTATCTGTCCTATTTTCTGTCAACCCAAACAACTTAGACTATAGCAGCATACTTGTCAGAGGGGACCAAAGGGCACATTCCCAATATTTTCTTTCATAGAGAAGTTAATTTATTGACAGTAATGCAATTCATAGTGCAAAGAGCAACTGATGCACATTTCACGCATTCCTTAATGCTGGCATCTCTATGAGGATAGGGCAGAAACATTGAAAATAAGGTGCAGAAGCAAGAAAGAAAAAGAAAAAGTCCTAATGTCTCTGTACTTTCTGTTTGTGTCCCCTTATATTTTCCTTTCAAACAATATTAAGCTCTAAAATTGAAGTAATGCTCAGTCCCTCATCTTTCCACACCCAGCTACCCCCTCCTGCTAATATGCAGGCAACTAAACCTTTTTTGCAGTGAACAGTGAAGTTTGAGAAAGGGCCTTAACTGCCTTGTGAAAGATTTATTCTTTTTAGGGATATTCTCATAGGCACTTTTGAAAATATTTTCTTTTGAGGAAGTTAGAAAAGATGCTGTAGATACAGGTTAGAGCAGAAGATGGAAGAGTAACATTTGCAAGAGCACCTTTGTGGTTAAGAAGTGGAAAGACTATTTTTAGAAGTCTTTTAGTAGACTGTTTAGCTACTATGATGACTGTATTGAGGAAGCCATGCAGTGATGTTACCTAACCGCACATGCAGCACTTTGAGTACATTGTGGTAGTCTAGTCTCAGCAGCTGTGTTAGCTTATTCAACTTAGGATATCCTGAGACAGTAGCTCCAAAGGGCCTAGAAATTTTTAGAAATATTTTGATGCTTAAAGATCTGTATGAATTACTAGGAGTGAGGTTCCAATGAGTTTTAAAAAATCCTCGCCAAAACAACCTTGCAGATCATCTTTAGATTGTTAAGTAGACCTAGAAATCTAAAGTGTCAGATGTAAATAAAACTAAGTCAGTCAGCTTTGGCTAAGATTCACTGCAATGCAACTGCGGCAACAAAAATGTGTTACTACATGAAGGGATTATGGGAAAAAGCACATACAGAACACACTGGAAGTATTCTGATGCATCCTCAGTTCTGGCTTAAGCTGGAAGTTCTGATTCTTAGCCAGGCCTTACTTTTCACCATTCAGTTAACTTCAGCCCCATCCTCATGGGGTTTGAATCAGAAGAGCTCCACTGATTTCACTGGGGTTATGCCAATTGATGCAGCTATGAATCAGCCCCCTTATCTGCTTTAATTCATGTTTTTCCTGCAAGTGTCAAGAATTTGAGTCACTGCTTTTTACTGAAGCTGCTGTTTCATATTCCTGTAATTCAATTTATATTACAGAGTTAAAAGATTCTATTTTGGCTCATCTTTTCTGCTCCTACTTCCTCTGAAATGCAAACATTTCCTGTATGTATCCTTGGTCTTTTAAAAATGCTTTTGTATCTTTATGGATACTGTCAAGCATCCTATCAATCATTCTATGATTCTAAGATATTTCTCATATTTTTTAGGTATTTACATTACTGTTGGATTATCATGTCCCTTTTGAGTAGACAGGAGATGTTTGTTTTGTTAAAAGTTCACTTATGTATTTGGTTTGTGGAACAATTCATGAATAGTTACATAAGCTATTATTGAAAATATAAAAATAATCAATTAGAGTTGGTCTTGGAAAAACTGCCCTTTATTGTGATAATTCTCAATGCTTGTATGGACTTTCTCCAACTGGCTTGGAAAAGCAGCTTAGCTGATATGACTCAAAAAAAGTCATCTGCAACGTAGGTGATGGAGCCAGATTTCCTAAATTAATGTCCCAAATACTTATTCAGACATCTCAGTAGAAGAGAAGGCTGGTTAACAGGAGTTCTCAGCACTTTTTGTCAGCGCAGAAAAGAGTGAGGACCATGGTGCTGATACAAGTAGTAGTGATCTTAGTGAAAGATTGATGTTCCTAATGGAAGGTCACTTCCACTTGCCTTGGCACTGATACCTGTTTTCTGCGCTGTTCTCTGTCTGCCTCTGGAAAAGGTGCTGAGGACCTTGTTGCCTTCATGCAAGTTTTTGAAAGCTCCTTTTCAGATACATATCTGGCTCCATGGGCATGTGGAAGACAGAGACAATTTAGGCTGCATTTAAATATGCAGCAATGTGTAATAGTATGAACTTTAGGTTCATCAACTTCCAGGATGAATAAAAATAAATCTTAAATCTTAAAATTGTATACATGTTCCAACACTTGCTAGTTAGTAAATAGGAGCTTTGCAGTTAAATAGTTCCTCCTCTCTGCACTGAGACATGGTATTTTTTTCTTGTCTCCACTCAAAACTATAAAGGATTTCTTTGTTTTAATGTGTGTACAAGACACAGTCAGTCCTGGAACCTTGACAGTTTCAGGCAGCAGCAGCATTGCATCAGCAATGAAAAGGAGAGTTCCCCTTTTCTAAGGCAACAAATATGCCTGTTACCTCATATTGGGCAAAAAATATTTATCAGTTCTTATACAGACAAATCTTATTTTAAATTCTTTGTCCAGATTTCTTCCCACGAGAAACTCTGAACTGAAATAACCTAAGCTAAGGCCCCTGATTTAGTTTCAAGGAAGAGCAGAATATTCTTTTCACATACAGAAGAATTAAAGAATTGGATCAATATAATTGCCATAAAACCAGATATCATTTCATGTCTGGGTAAAAAAAATACTATTTTACAAGGTGTTTATCTGTACTAAGCTCACACTCCCTATTATTCTCACATATAATTTCAGAGCTGTGAAATCCTATATTATAGGCCTAAAGTACTAAAGTTAAAATCTACTTAGAGTATAGGATTTGTAGCATTTCTATGCCAATTATGCTATAAATACTTTGACAT
The DNA here is from genome assembly GCA_013399135.1 of Heliornis fulica. Classification (NCBI taxonomy): domain Eukaryota; kingdom Metazoa; phylum Chordata; class Aves; order Gruiformes; family Heliornithidae; genus Heliornis; species Heliornis fulica. The sequence continues at coordinate 371,021 of VXBZ01005797.1, forward strand.
AAATTTTCAGCTCTTGTAAGCCATCACCAGTTGACTGGGATCAGAGGGAAATTATATTGTTGCTTCACAGAGGCATTGCAGGCTCTTAATCTACCGATAAACTTTTTTTAGTATAGTTTAGTATATGATTTTGTACAAACTCTTCATAGAAAGCCTTCCACACACCAAAGGCATTTATAATGTGTGTGCTTCTTCCATTCCTGTGGTGGCTTGTTTTAGATGTGGAATAAGACCACATTAACCAAAGGATGTCAAGATATTAATCCATGGGCATTTTTCCTGCCACATCTGTGAAATGGTACAATTTTTGATGCTTAGGCAATGTCTGAAGAGTGATCAAGAAAGTCGTGACAGTGTTGCACTGTACTGATGATTTGGTTTTCCTTTGTCAGATGGTCAAGCCTGTCCTGTTATTCTCTGGGATTCGTCACTGAGTCCAACGGATAATAATACCCATTCTTCAGTGAGATTAACGTGGGGACAATATCAGCAACTATTGAAGCAGAAATGCTGGCAGAATGGTAAAGTTCCCAAAGCTGAGTGGGGCTGTACTGAAATACATCATCATGAGTGGTCCAAGATGGCACTCTTTGATTTTCTTCTGCAGGTAAAACATTTACTGAATGCAACTGTCTACCTCAGAAGCCATGTGAGCACAAATGGGACTCCTAGAAAAGTAATTTTAGATTTTTCCCCATTTAAAACAAAAAGTATGTGAGGGAGCAAAGACTTCTGCCTTAGGACATCTTGTTTTACTTCACCTTAAAGCAGGTATACTCTTCTTGGCTCCCTGTTTGACCATAGTTCTTGACTGAGTTAACAACTAAATCTGTTTTTTACTGTGTGGTGCTTCCTTTCAGGGGTGATTTAGGTGTTTTTGGTCAAATATGGATCTAGATGGTTGTAGTGGTTATTTTTCTTTCTTTTTAAAAACCTATCCTGGGTCTCAGTAAGGAAAGAATGGAGCAGCAGCCAATGAATGACATGGGTGCTGTTCTTCAATTAGGTATTGCACATAATCATTAGCTCTCCAAATAACACCAAACCAGGGCTCTGCCCAGTGGTACCATAATGTGTGGTGACAGGTACAGCAATTACAGAGCAGCATATTAATACACTCCCTGTTTTAATAAGGTCTGAGCTGAACCACCTGGCTGGAAGCTAATTTTATGACTCTACTTCCAATTGTCCTTGCATACAAAGTCTGTGTGACTAAGCATCCTGCAACACTTACTGGCTTGCTTAAAACTGCAGCAAGTACTAGTTTTATTCTGTTTGTTCATGTAATTCACCTCTTTAGAGAGTTACATTTCTTGAAATATAAAATTCATGACTTGGCTTATGTATAGCCTAGGCCTGTCTTTCTCAGTCTAATCTCATTCTAGTTCTATCTGGGTGCTCTCAGATTTAACTTCCAAGTCTATCAGGAGTAGAACATGAAAACTCTAAAGCAAAGAAATGCAAGAAGGTGTCCTGAGTTTCATAAAAATAATCTGTGCTTTATGAGTCACTAAGGAATTAAGAATAATAGTGAAAAGTACTAAACACATTTCCCTCAAGAATAGTTTCATAACCATAGTACATGTTCTTAGTCTCTGGTTTCAAATATTACAAAACACAGGAGAAGGCTAAAAAGTGCTTATAGCTGACCTTCCCTTGCCTTCTGTAAGAAGTCAGGTTAAATAAGGACATTAAATGTAAAATGACTTCTTTAACATTGGGGGCTTGGACCTTTCATGTACATAAATATATGACAAAACCCGATGCTAGACTATTAAGATTGCAGCATCAATTCCAGAGAGTTCCATCATTCTGTTTTAACAGTGGAATGTTAAAAGTTATGGTGAAGGGGCTGTCTACAAAAGCATAATCTCCTCACATATTCAATCCATGTAACAGTGTAGCGCAGATGAATTAGGGCTGTAAATCAGAGGAGCATGGACAGCCTCTTCTCTAGCTTTAGCAAATCTTTTGGATGACTTGAGTGAGAAATCCCATGAGCTAGAACACTCTGAGCAAGAGGAGCTCTAGTACCTGCAGATGCTGCACATGAAAGGAGCAAAAGTCTATTCACTTCCTTAGGATTTTCACAGTTGGAAACAAACACTGCCACCAAGACTGGTAGAAACAGTACTGCCTATTTAAGGAAAAAAATCCTACAACTCTCAGACTTTCATTTGATGGCCAAAATTAGGAGGCCTTTTCAATATACATCATAATTCTACATCAGGAGAAGAACCACAATGGACATTTCACCAGTATCACAAAAATGAAATTGTAGTTTTGGAAGGCTTATGTGAACACTAATGCTTTTATGCTAAAAATGGTTTGAAGAGTTAGCAGCATACAACAGAGAGGAAGAAAAAAATTACCTTTAGTAAGCTACTCATTAAGCTTGGGATGCACCAGACCAAACCTCCATACTGCAAGCAACAGTCAGCAGGAGCAAGGCAGCTCCTAGGGAAGATGAGCTGGTGCTAAGGGCGTGGTTGGCAGGATGGTCAGAACCACAGCTCAGTGAGCATCAGGCACAGACAAGGCAGCTCCAAGACAAGAGCAGGAACTCCAAAAGCAGCAATACAAACACAGCAGGTATCGGGACAAGCAGCAGGTATCGGGACAAGCAGCAGGTATCGGGACAAGCAGCAGGTACACACCCCTTATCCCCAGAAATGCTCAAAGGAGGAGTGAGATATCAGGCCTGAGCTTAAATGGTGTCCTGGGGGCCCCAGGTGAGGCTGCTCAGGGCAATTGGTGCCTGTTATATGCTCAACGTCCTGGCAGTGTTGTGTCTTATCTTGTCAATAGGGGTAGAAGCACTTTCAGGGTGATTTATCCTTCCTATACTAGATGGTTATCCTAAAATGGCATCCTTTCCTCTGGGGGAGTGTCATTCTTGTCATTGTTTATGGAAGGGAACATAAATGACGAAGCTTAACATTTATGCTGCTAAAGTTAGACCAGATGTATTCCTTCCAGTTAAGTGCTCTGTAGTGAATAAGCAAGGGTTCACATGGGAAAAAATAGCCTAGGCCATCATTTCATTAAAGTGTATACCACAGTGCAACTCGGGGAGGCTGCTCTGTAATTATCGCAAAATTATCTTGCATTTTATAGCTTCTGATGGACTGCTGTGTCCTTTACTATTATTTTCAATTATTTTGTGTACTATCAGTCTAATAGGTCCCATCAAATAGAGACCCTCTGTGTGTGTCAGGCCATGCTGTTTCTACTGTTCTCCAGCAGAGAAAATATAAAAAGACCAGCTTTCTGAAAAAAAATAAAAAAAAATTTCTATTCACCAGCTTGTTATTGCAGTTATATAGTGGTATTGTTTCATTATTTTGAAAGAATTTCTACTGGCATAACAAATCATGGCTATAAAATGGATAAAATACACAGCCTGAGAAATTGCTTCTAATAGTAAGTGAAGTATAGGGGGACCAGAACTTCAAAGTTGTTTCACTGCCAACTTTAATGACACTTGTCCTGAGCTTGCTTTTCTGGCAGCTGTATTAGTGAGCAATGTCTTACAGTGACACTCTGCCCCAAATACTTGATACTGTTTTCACTTGGCACTCTGCTGTTTGTTTTAGATCTATAATCGACTAGACAGAAACTGCTGTGGATTCAAACCTCTCAAGGAGGATTCCTGCATGCAGCAAGGACTGAAGCTGAAATGTAGTGATCAGGATGCTGTTGACCTGACACATATAGTTCAGAGAAGGCATGACCGAAGGCACTTGGCTTTCATAGACAATAAGGGTTTCTTTGACAGAAATGAGGACAACCTTGACTTCAAAATACTACAAGGAATCAATGAGTAAGTTTTAAGATACTAACTTTCTGAAAAGATTAATAATTTCTTCCCAGTTAGGGCTTGAGACCCTGAATTACTCAAATAGATATCATTGAACCAAGGCATTTGCAGAATGTGTCTAAGAATGTGTGAGTAATCCCACTGCTGTGAAGGATACCATTAGCATGCATATGAATGGGCATGCATGGGCTTCCTTTGCTGAGTGGCAGTCTATATTCATAGAATTGATTGCTAAATCACAACATAAATATGGCAATTCAGAGTGATGGCAAATGATGGCTGATGAATTTCTTTGTTCCATTCCAGATTCCCTGAATCTGCAGTTTCAGTGCTGAGGAGCCAGCGTTTACGTGAGAAGTTGCTTCAGTCTTTGTTCCTTGACAAAATATACTGGGAGAGCCAAGGAGGCAGAAAAGGAATTGAAAAACTTATTGATGTCATAGAAAGGAGGTCCAAAATTCTTCTTACTTATATAAATGCACATGGAGCCAAAGTATTGCCCATGAATGAATGAATGAATGTTTCTACCTGAGAGATAAACTTTTAAACAAATTGTATGAGGCAAAAACTGAGTAAAATCGATTTAATTCATAAGCTTATTTAATTTTTATTTTTTTCCAAACTTTCAGGTTTATTTTTAAGTAAGAAATCTTACATGGCTTAAAAGCAACATTTAAATGTCAGCTTCAGCTCAACACAGTGCAGTGTCTTCCATGTCACCACTTAAATGAAATGAAAAATAAACAAATGGTACAATAAATAATGTAGTAATATATAGGCACCATGAATGCTCCTTCTGTTACACTGTTTGAAAACTAGCAACAGGATTTTCAATACATTAGGCTGAATTACTCTTGCTTTCTTCGTCCAAGTCAGTAAATGTTTTATTGTAAATTTAAATGGGAACAGAGATTTATAAGCACTTAATACATTGATGAAAACTGTCGTTGCATCTACTTATGGAAGCACATCTAGTACAGGAATTTGTCTTTTTGATTAAGAATACTAAAATGTCACCATTTCCAAAGGCTTGTTTTGTTTTATTTTGACCTTCTGAAATATGAGGACTAAAGTCAGCTTATGTTTTTTAATTGTAGAGATGTTTGCATTGGCCATGAGGGAAATTTAAAAACAGAGTGAGGAGAATGTGGGTTTAACAATTACAATTAACACGACAAATACAGTTTTTACCTGTCCAATATGGAGTACAATTTGTCATGACTCACTCGTTAGAATGTACTGTTCTCGGTACAGGTTGTTCTGATGTGTGGGTGGATGATCTGATATTTTCTGTCTATTGATTAATTGGGTGTTACTCACAGAATCGCCCTTTTTTAGCACTATTTTTAAAAACAAAAATCAGCTTTAACTTTGTGTGAATATGCTACTAAATAAGCATACATATTTTGGTTTTGCAGTACTTCTGACAATATTTTAAAGAACATTTTCAAAAATCAGGTCTGCTAAGGTTGTTTAACTGAGCACAGAAAACGTTTGTACTGCGTGCTCTGCTCTAGCCAGCAATTCAGGCTCTGGTTTTCCCTTGAGATTGACCACTGCAGGGTGATCATTCTTGCTGACCAATTGCCCCAAGTATTTCCACAGGTCAGGTTGTTAAAGAAGGTTGGATAAGCACTTTGAATTCTTAACCTTCATGGGATCCAAAAATAAAGTATCAATTGAAACAGCCTATCCTGACATATGCTTTACACCTGTCTGTTCAGAAAGGCTGTTAAAATCTTTCTAGAGAAATATCTATTTTTTTTGCCATGAGATAATGGCAGAATTTGAAAACTTTCATAGCTACTCTTGTCTATGTATAGTAAAAATATAGAGTGTACAAGATGTTAAATTATTTTGAGAGTGCTTGTGTAGTAATATTAATGAGAAATGGATTTTTTTCATGTCCATTTTAATGTGAATCTTTAATGTGATTTCTTCCTGCTAGATACCTGTTCAAATGGATTATCACACACTGTCAGGTGTGAAAGACATGACTCTGCTCTGAACTTAGGAGAGGGCCAAGTGGAGATGCAAGAGTATATGAAACAAAGTCCCATGGGAACTCTAGCTTCTCTTCTATCATTAGACTACACATCTTGGTGCTGACACATTGCCCAGCTGTGTTTTTTCCCAAATTGACTCATTTTCCGAGAAAGAAATCAAAACTCAGGACTTTTTTTAATCTTTTCTGGTTAGGTCATTTATTTTTTGGGGGGATAATTTGATGCATTTTTCTTTTATTTCTTAGGGACATGGACTAGTCCTTCCTTGAGCATGACACGTGCTTTTTTTATTTGCCTGGTAGTTCAGTGCCAGATCTTAAAGCAGCAGTGTAATTGCCAATTAGTAAGTAATTGCCCTGAAGCTAATCTTGAGCTGTGCCTTGCAGTACTGAGTTTATGAGGTCCAAGTAGCCATCATGCTGTGCAGTACTTAAAAATTGGACCAAACATGAAAGCATAGCTGGATAGAACAGATCTTCTGGAGACAATTTCTACAAAAGAATGTCATTAGAAAGTGGAGGATGTTTTTTGCTAGACATCTTTGGTGGCAGAGGCATCCAGATCCTGTTGTCATTAGAGCCAATCGGCAGGACAAAACAGTATTTAAACTTTCATAGAAAATAGAAGGAGAGGGATAGGTGTATCTCCCTGAGCTGTTCAGTATGGACCAGACAGGCACATAAAGGCACTTTAACTGCTGTAGAAACCACTGAGTCTAGACTGAGTGGCCAAGGCACACTGAGCTGTGCCATTACTGCACACCTTACACTTTCCAAGGGTGAAAGAACACTTCTTTCAGTGAAAGCCTGAATTTGGGTCTAGGGCAAGGTGCTCTGCACCCTGCTGCCACCTGGCCAGTGGTGCCTTAGCACTGCGCTGCGCATAACTGGAGGCCTTGCTTTCTCTGCTGTGTTAACACACAGCACAAGAAATGTATGTACAAACACTCTCAGCCTTCAGGGAGGTCAGGAGAGGCTTTGTGGGATCGGGCCGTGGGATTGGACTGTAAATCGTTTTGAATTCTCTAATGTTCATAACAACCTCCAGAAATTGACTTTTTTCCATAATGTTTATCCTGTTGCTGCGGAGCTCAGTACTTGAATCCAGTATTGTTAATAACACACAGTATGGTTGCAATAGTGCTTAAGGGTACACACCAGTCAAGTTTGGGTTTCTTTTACAAAACTGAAGAATTCTGTACCTTTTGAGTACAGTGTTATGAATGCTCCAGTAAAAAATTCAAAAGAAGCATTTGACAGAAGTTGTTTGGTTGTTGCTACTGCATTCAAGATTCTGCTCTCCCTTCAGTAACAAGAGTAAAATGTACTGGGAAATCAGTCCACTGCCTATTAAACAGCGTGACATTGGACTGACATTCCTGTACTGTAGCCTAAGTAATACTAACCAGTCAGAGAAAACTTGAAGAAGCCTTACTCTACCTACGTTGGCGATCGACAGAAAGCCAAGAAACTAAATTTTAGTCATCTTTGGTGGGCTGTCTTCCATTTATGGGCATATGGGATAAGAAAAAGGTTCATGTTGCACATTACTTGGAAGGGTGTAACCAATGGCAACAGTCCAAAACCTGTGGGCGGGAAAAGGCGATTGTGTCATTCCTGAATCTGCCAGAAAGCCAGAACGTCGTGAAATGGAATTACTAAGAAAGTCAAGAGACTTTGCTGATTTCATAACACTGGAAGACAGAGCTTAAAATAAGTAGCACAGGCACAGATGCCTTAAAATCCCTCTTGAGCCTGCCAGCAAGTTAATAATCTTAAATGTTTCAGAAGCTGAGGACATGAAAACTTTTGTGGAGCACTGAGAGAGCAATTTCCTTTATTTCTGTGTGTATTCTATATTGCACTGTATGCACAATATTAAAAAAATATATAAATTCAGTGGTTTCAAATAAGCAAATACAGATTTAAGTTACATTAAGGGACAAGCTTCCCATAGCAATTCCAGGAACACTTTGATGTGTGTGCCTGTATGGGAACATGAACATGTAGATGTAGATGCAGCTTGGTTTGTTTCTATAAAATTGTCTGTTCAACTAAGAAAGAGTTGTTTATACAATTTTCTCTTTACATCTAGAGTGCTGTTTGTGAGGGTAAGTCCAATTTCAGATATACACAAGTTGAAGTTTAAACAAAACATTATTATAGATGAAACTTTTGTTCTCAAAGGATTAACTCTTCCCTTGCTAATGCATTTATATAATCTTAAAAGTTTTCTACCTGCAATTATAGGGAAAACCAGCAATACATTTGTATCTTAGCTAATCTGCCAGACTGATATCAGCTCAGATGTTTTTATTGAGTTTTATATTAGATATCGAATTTGCGTTTTCTTTTGCAATTTGTGTATTTTAAAAGTCAATTTATTTGTCCTTTTATTAGTAACAGTAAAAGCATTATTGCAAGTAATAAATTGTTTGAATCTCTGCTGCTATTGTCATATAATATCCAGGAATATACAAAATAAAATTGTATCTCCATCAGATTTTCAGTACAGATCTCTATGTTGCAATAACAAACCCATAATACATATTAATGTAATCTATGGATCATTAGATACAGTTTAGAAAGAACTATGTCCTTGAAACTGCTTCTTTGGAGAAACAATCCAAACCAGATTATGAAGCCCTTCCTGTGGAAATATTTTCTAGGTCTTTACTCACAAGACTTGTAACTCTTTCTTACTAAGTTGCTTCACTGTAGCTGCAGAGCTTGTGGTTACTGCAGCGTTAGTGCTTACTGCCTTCTTTAGCGTTTCTGGCAGCACCTACTTACACAAGCATTGAGCAGAAGAGGCCATGCCCATTTATGACGCCAGAACAGAAGTATTGGTCAGTGACTGGTAACTGTCACTGATGTATAACAGGCCATAAGCAAGTACAGGAACAGGAACTGGAATAGTGACTCACACAGAGTTAAAGTAGCCTGAGAATTTTGGTCTCCGGAGTTTACATTTTTACCATCATCCAAGAGGAACTAATTGGAAACACAAAGATGTCGAAACATTTTTAAACATTCTCTTTCATACACAAAGTAATTTGATTTGGTTTTCTTTAGAAAAAAAATATTTATTTTTGCACAGTACTGCATAGTTCAGGCTAAATTCCACTGAATTATCCCATTTCCGATAGAACACTTAAATCAGGTTAATCCATATTCTCAGGAGTTGGAGAACTGAACCCTGAGGTCAAAAGGAGACCTTAGGGGACTGACAAACAAATAAGGAGAGTTGTCTGAGATATAGCAGGCTCTATAAGATTTCTTTGAAGACTAATAGCCTGTTCCACCTGTATTTCTATGGGAAGCTCTCAGCCAAATTCAAGCATTTGAAATGAAAAATCAAATAAGCACTGCAGCAGTATCTTCTTTTATGTGTCATAAAATACATCAAAATGACATCATTAAAAATAAAAAAATCCGTGGTATGTGAACAATGCTTTTATCTGGATTGATTAAAAGAAAGGAAAAGGTAGAGCTTCTTGGGCCTTTTCCTTATTCATAAGAATATGTAAAATCCTCTTTACTTGCAAGGCTGGAGATACTTGGGTGTTGTGAGCCTGCCTTGTTTTCAATGAGAGAAAGAAAGCAGGCGGCAACCTTCTAATGCCTAAGGATAGTTTCCCAAAAGCAGTTCCATGGATTTTATTCTTTCGGAAAAGATGAAGTGCACACAAAATGCAGAAGCATTTTTTCCCCACTGCAATGCATTTTTCTATTGGCATTTGTTACTGGGTGCCGTTATTTAACTGAATGTTGAAATAAGTGGCTTTCTATAAAACTTAGTTCAGTTTCAGTAGTTATTTCCTTTTTAGCCTTCTGCAGTGCATCTATTATTTAATCGTCCAGTTTCAGCATTCACTGTGCAGAAACATTATCAGTACTTCCTTCAAAGAAAAAGCTGGCATGGCATTCCATGGAGGTCTGTTAAGCTGCACAAGCACACCTTATCAGAGGTATTCTTCAGCTAGCTATGGGAAAAACTTTGAGATTTGGATGGAATCCATTAACTGTTAAGGAAAGTGGCACTAGTGTGAAAGCCAGCCTTAAGAAATGCGAGACCTGTGTCTGACAGATGGTAAAAGCTGGCAGTCCAGTGAGCTGCCCTGCTCTGGGAATTCTGAAACAACTGTAGGTCATACTTCTTAATTTTCAGATGTATGGGGATATATCACATATCTGGTCTTTTCAGGTCACCTCATTTTTTTCCAGCCTCAGATCTCCTGAAAATAAATACACATCCTGAAAGTAAATACACATTCAGAAAGTCAGAACTGACCAAAGTGTACTCTTTGGCAGTTGTGGCACAGTTGCAGTAAACCAGTGATACTCAGGCAGAAGTAAGAGCTACCTTATAAAAGCATCATGCTAAAAGAAGATAGAAGAATTTTTCTCGCTAAATATGACAAGACCTAGCTTTAAAATCTCGCTTGGAAGGCATCCAAGGCTCTTTATCTTAGATAGAATGCTCATGCCCACACAACTGTACCAGATCTCTCCCCAAACTGCCATTCACTGATTCCACTACCTCTTTTTTGTGACCAGCATGAAGGTTGCTGAAATTAGACAGCTCTCTAAGTTTGAATACCCATGATGCTCCTAAATAATGATGATTCTTTTCTTAATAGGTTTAACTTTTCCTCCCTCTGGGCTTGAACCACTGAAATGAAAAAACACTGAAATGAAAAACCACTCAAAATTAATCTACACCTGCAGATTTGGTTTCCTGAAAGATCCAAGTCTGTCTTGCAGCCAGCAAATACTCCTTTGTTTTGTCTTGGTGACCTCCAACAACATGAAGCATTGGTACCAATCATATCTCAGATCTCCAATACAAAAGTAACATCTTTTTTTCTTACTGGATATTTTTCTTCAATCTAATATTCCTGTTATAGCAGATATCACTGCTGCTATCCAGAATTGAAGTTGCAATTTGTACGAATAAGTGCCTGGAGATAATATTCTAATTTATTTCACCTGTACCATTATTAGAGTGTATCTAGCTGATTTTTTGAGAGGAGGGCGTTGATGAGACAGAGATTGTGATGAGAAATCCCAGAAACCTGGGCTGTTTTTTTTAAGAGTTTGGTGTGAGGGAATGTGAGACCTGTTATCTCTTAGGTAATCCACAAATAACTGCTGGCTCCATATTGACTGATCACTGTTGTTGTGGGCCTCAGCTGGCTCATTCTTTCTGCTGTGGGATCCTTTTGTAGTCATTAAGTTCCTATCAGCGTTTTGATTAGGGGACTTCCATTATTGGGCTGTCGGCTGTGCAGACTTTGTACCATAGAAGGGAAGGAGAGATTAAAATTGCCTATTATTTACACTGAAAGTACAGAGTGTGGTTTTCTTAATAATCAGACATGAGAAGGCTATGTTATGTTATAGTTCTTTGCAAGTGCTGCTCTGCCTTTTTCTGGCCTTCCACAGCAAAGATGCCCAGCAGCCTCAGATGCTCCCCCCGTGCTCAGCACACTGCTGGCTACCTGGGCAGTTGCTTTCCAAGGTTACTTTCAGACTGAGGTGTGAGGCTCTTCCTGGCCAGCTGCACTTGGGATTGCAGCTGGTGTCTGAGATGGTTCACAGGATTTTTACCCCTTTGTGTGTGTTTGGAGCACAGTGTGCTTAGAGCAAAAAGTGCAAAATACCATCAAAACATACACTTCTAGTGGCACTTCACTGCTTGCCTGGCTGTATCAGTATGAACTAAACCAATAAGGCAACTCATGCGACAGAAGGGTTGATGTATTCTGAGAGCCACAAAAGGTCAAAGAACAAAAGAGATTAAATCCCCATTAAAATCACAGCTTTCCACTTCATTTTGCTTTGCTTTCTCCTATGTCTGAACTTGAACTTGAAACGCTGGTTTGCAAGTAGCGGTAATGTGCAAACACAGCTTCTGTCAACTTGTTAGTGTTTGTGTTCTGAAGCAAGAGATCCCAAAGGCGAAGAACAACAGATTAAAGTTTAAGCAGATTCAACACCATACTGGGAAGGAATTCTTACCCTGTATCACAGTCTTACCTGTGTGATAATCTGCATGGCCATGGAGAGCTGACTCCTATTTTTTGTTACACTGTTGCCTTAGTGCTAAGATTTCTTTGATTCTCTGCTGTCAGCTTTACCACCCAGCGCAGATATCCAGGAGCTTTCACAATTGCTGCCTTTCCTGCTAAGAAAACAGAATTTACATGTGTTTCAGTACTTCTTGGCACCCTGCCTCCCACGTATAGTTTAGGGGCAATTTTTCAGCCTATTCACTTTCCCTTATAGTATTATAAGTATTAGTGTGATTAGCAAGGAAAAATAAATCTTTTCTTTTTTTTTTTTTTTTTGTCCTCCTTGGTGGAGGAGAAGTTCTGCCAAAAACCACGTAAATACGCCTCGTAAAGAGAGACTGGAATTCATTGGATAAAAGCATACTTCATAAGTGTAGATCTGGAAATGTGATCTGATATTTATTCAGTTTTGCATAAGCAATGTGTGAAGATCAATATCATGGCTATTCTACATTTTATGGACTGGATGAATGTTTGAGAAAATGAAGAGACTTTCTTCAAGTAAAAGCTTTTATAAACTGCCACCTTCCCTGCCAAAACCTTCCCTATGATGACAAAAGCCTGGAAAAGTCCTGTGCTTTGGATGACTCACTGTGGGATCCATATAAAGGGAGGCCAGGTTTTCTCAGGGAAATCTAATCTCCTCACCCCTAGACTTCATCCCTGGGGACCACTCTAACTGCCTCAAGTCTTGGAGCCACAACAGAATTGCGTTGCAACACAGTTTCTGGTTAGTTTTCTAGATTTTGATCCATTCTTATGTATGTTTTGAGTCCATAACAAAGTGTTTATTTGCACTTGTGGAAGCAAAGGTTCTGATGTTTTTCTGTGGAGAAAAAAAATTTCCTGTTTACCGAAATTTCCATAAAATTAAGCCTTTAGTCTTCATATCAAGTTGTGCTTAAAGCCCTGTGGAACCAGTATGACTTCTTCCTAGGGATGATGAATGCAGAGGAGATCAGAGCCCAAACTCTCTGCATTTCAGAGATCTGCTCTGACCTGGAAAGATTTCTAGTGAATTTTCATTGTATTCATTAGAATGGATGCCATAGAAGAAGTTCAGAAATATCCATTTTCTAAAACTATTGTAATGGTTTCTTCTCAACTGTAATGGTTCCCTTCCCTGTGGAGAAGTGGGATTCCTACATTCAAATACTATTCAGCTGTGGAGCATTTCAGTCCAGGTACTTTCCAATTCACAAGCATGTTCTAACCATTAGGATCCTTTAGGAAAGGACCACTTAGGCCAAATCCACCACTGCTAATTCCTGATAAAAACAGGTGATTTCCTCCAGCCTGGGTGTAGACATCCAGCTCTCATCATTTCCTTCTGACTGTTAGGAGACTGGACAGTGTGCTGTGTGTTGTGGTACGTCTCTCACATCGTGAATCACGGGCAAGGAAGGGGCTAGCAATATAATTTGGAAAGAAGATAGCTAATGGAAGATGAGGTAATGTGTGGTTGTATCTAGGATCTCTCTCAGTTTAACCAGCCCCTCCCTAAATACTAACAAGGTTTCAATGCACCCCTGGGCATGTTTTCTCAAAAATGGAAACTGTGAATTGTCCATTAGCTCTTTATGTGTTCTTAGTTGGGTTCTTTTTCTCATTTATATTGGTGGGGTTTTTAATAGATTATTCTTTACTGTAACTTTAGTATAAAGCTCTTTAGCATGCTTAATGATTCCCAAATATATTCTATACTTAGCAAGATAAGTAATAACTTTTCAGGAGCAGAGTAGAAAACAGTGAATTGCTAGATTGGACTTGGTGTGACACACCTTTCCATTAACCCCAGACACAAAAAATACCCTTCAGAGACATCCTGTGAATGCCCTCCAAGGGTCCTGGATAGAACACAAGCAAATGAGCACTTTGTATTCTTATCCACACATGAAGCTTTCACCTGTGGTTCATGTTGTATTAACACTTCTGATTTAACAAATAATCCAAGTAATATTCCACGCATTTTGCAAATATAATTCAGAGGTTTTTTTCATTTAAACCAGTTTAACAGCCTCCTGTATAGAAGGATATGATAAATTAAACTGAATATGATTTGCAAGGAGGGATATTAGTGCCTTCTGGCAAATAATTTACCTTTGAATTAATACAAACCTGTAACATAATAAATTTTTTTTTCTGAGGAAAGCTCTCTACTTGATCAGGTTTCATAAACAGTCTGAAAGCTGCTAAAGTGTACACGTTACATTTTATGTAATGCTGCAGTTTCAAGGTGCAAAGTAACATGTATCAAGTGTAGCAAAATATGTCAGAAAAAAATTTAAAATCCTAAAATCATGTCAGCTCAGACTGTATTTGGATGCTGCATTATATCTAAAAGTCAATCCACTTTTAAAATCTTGTAGAACATTCCCTGAGCCCTGATGGCAGCAGTCCCAGGGAATATGGTAACTGTTGGCCCAGCCTTGTGATAATGATGATACATGTTCACTTGGGAGTCAGGGTAATCTGTGCTTCCCAGCATGGTGTGTGAGATCTCTGATTTTCAAAGTAGAGTAAGATGATTAAGAAATTTGCTCCAAATAGACAGCCAAGGCCAAATCAAAGAAGTTTAAAATAATGCAGAAAACTAAGCATAAATATAATAATTAAAAAGATGGATGAAAGAAACAGATTTAGAAACAAGGCAGTTTTCTTGTAGTTTAGCTTTTTGTGTGTGAGTTTTCTTACAGCTCACAGACACTGTGAAACTTCGTAAATTTAACATTCTTCATAGTGGTCAAAATGGATCTGAATTGTAAAAGCTGTCTGTTACGAAATCTACAGTGACAGTGTGTGTATGAGAATCACAGTGAAACCTGAGAGCAGAACTTCTTTTAATCATAAAATGGGAGTTATTTCTGCCTGGCACAACAGGGCAAAAATGTAGCAAGGGGCAGAAGTGGGCATCTAATCTGATGCTGCCTCCTCATTGTACCTTTTTCTGGGCTCATTCATACAGTTTTATTGATTTCTCTGTCACTGAATAGTTTTAGATGCCACATAATGAAAAGTTATGAAATGATGAAATCAAACAGTTCTTAAACTGAGTATTCATTAATTACCATTTTAGATATATTTTAGTAAAAGTATGGCACACTGAAACTGTTGGGTTTTCTGACTTCTCTCTTTGTGAGGGTGAATTGTTTTTTAAACTCTAAGTAGAAAATTTTGCACAAACCTATGAGAAAACATTGCCTAAAAGACTAAGACGCACAGCTGAATTTAAACTGTCTTTGCAACAATAATCCCAAGTAGTTCAGTAATTCCTGAAGCTGCAATCCAATTAATTTAAGAGCTTTACTGAAAAAAATATGAAAATATTTCAATCCATTCTCTGAGAGAAGTGAAGCAGTTATTAATTTTCAGCCCAGAGCATTAATCTTTAATTAGGCAGTTGCTATTTGGAGCCAAGTTGTGGAATGGGTGACACTTGCTAGCAACTTGTCTTGGATGGCAGAGGGGTGTTAGGTTGTGGAACAAAGCCCCAGAGTTGCAGAAGGCTGCTGCTGAGCCCTGTGCACTTCCATGGGCTCTCAACACATGTTTCCCTTTCAATTCCTGCTTTGTGTGGGTTTTTCTGCCTGTATCTCTATGGGCAGCTGTTTTCTCATAGTGATTTTTTTCTTTACTGTAGCTCTGAGAGCAGACAAAAGTGTGTTTCAGGAGTTAGTGATACCAGTGTTAAAGCTCAACATCAGAGTTGTAGGGATTTTGTCTGTCAGATGGCTTATCTACAGCTTTAGATGGGCCAATTTTCTGGAGATTTGATAAAGTCCAGAACTTCAAATGTATAATATTTCTCACACATCCAAAACATTTCAGTTACATAAAAGAACATTTATGAACTGTGGTGGACTGGAAAAACAGAGCACTTTAAAAATTACATGTAATCAGATGTTTTCTTATCTGAGTTTTGGAATCACTCCTCATTTTGGAAGCATCCAAAATAGAGATGTCTGAGGTCTATCTTAAATTTTTATACAGTTATTGTTGCATGGCATAGTTCTTCTACCCCAAAGTAGGATGCAAGTATTTAGAAAGATAATTGCATGTTTATACAAAACATTGGCAGGAAGACCTGTATGTATCGTGGGATTGCAGGTCATGTACATGCACTCAGGTCCCTCTTCTGCTTCAGGTACCCTGCATGTTTCATGCAAATAGCTAGAGCACAGATTTGTAACTGTAGTTAAGTCACTATCAGTAAGAAAAACTTTACTTCTTTGCCAGCGTACTTGGAGTCACAGCTAGTAAAATGGTGGTTTTTACCTGATGTACTGACCTGTGATGGGAGTAACTACATTAAAAATTGCAGAGGCATCATTGAATTATGATTGCCAGGAGTCTGTGCCTGAAAACTTGCCTATTTTTTCAAAGTGTAGCAAATAATTTCCTAAAAGTCTATTGTCTATTTATTTCCATAAATTGCTTTGCTCTAAAACTAAGACTAAGATGCTTAGTACATAAAAGGACTCATGCATCACGGGATGGCAAGGGAGCCAGTCATACAGACTTGTTTCTATATTCTGATGAAAGGTTTTCTTAGCCTCTTCTTCTCAATTCCCTAACCCTGATTTGATCACAATTTCAACAGAGAGAGAACTGGTAGGGGTTTGAAGTACATATAATTTTTAGGATAAAATTAACAATGTTCTTATCAAATGTTTGATAAAGATACTTCAAAACCAATTGCTCAAAAGAGAAAGGGAAAATCCAGCCATACTTTGAAGAAAGGCTTTATAAAGGAAAATAAAGAATCACACATTAGGAGTTGGAAGGGACCTTGAAAGATGGGTTTGGGAGGGTCAGGGATAGGTTTGGGGGAGCACAGATAGGTTTTGAGGGACTAGTCATGGGGTTGTGGGGCTGGGGTCTGTTTTGGGGCACCAAAATGGGTTTAGGGGGACCAAAGATGGGTTTGGGCTGGGGGGTTTGTATTGGTTTTGAGGGATCAGGGATGGGTTTAGGTTTAGGATTAGGGTTAAGGTTAGATGCATTGTCTGGATTTCCCCAATAAACTACTTGCCAAACAACAAGACTTTCCTCCAAGATTTTTTTTTCCCCTCATTTTTCCACCCAAACCTGATCTCCCCAGTGCTGACCCCCCACAAAAGCCACCAGTGGCGTTGAGCATGACACCCCCTAGCACTATGGCACTGGAGCTGGTTCTCCCCAAGCTGCACAAGTCCCATGGAAGCACCCAACTGTCAGCTCCCACACAGATAACACCAAAGGAAACAGCGACCGAGATAATGGCCTCAATGGAAGAGCTGATGGCGAAAGAATACAACCTGCTTTTAGCATCTTACAGAAAAAAAAAAAAGAAAACAACTGAAATGTCCTTCTTTGAAACTTATTTCACACGAATTTTCAAGTATTTTTTACTAAGTAAAATGGTGGACGGTGGCCTAGCAATGACTCCTGCCACTTCCCTCAGCACCCTTGGGTGCATCCCATCAGGACCCATGAATTTATGGATGTCCAGATGGCTTAACTAGTCCCTGATCCAGTCCTCATCAACTGAGTCAGACTCCTCATTTAACNTTTGGGAGGGTCAGGGATAGGTTTGGGGGAGCACAGATAGGTTTTGAGGGACTAGTCATGGGGTTGTGGGGCTGGGGTCTGTTTTGGGGCACCAAAATGGGTTTAGGGGGACCAAAGATGGGTTTGGGCTGGGGGGTTTGTATTGGTTTTGAGGGATCAGGGATGGGTTTAGGTTTAGGATTAGGGTTAAGGTTAGATGCATTGTCTGGATTTCCCCAATAAACTACTTGCCAAACAACAAGACTTTCCTCCAAGATTTTTTTTTCCCCTCATTTTTCCACCCAAACCTGATCTCCCCAGTGCTGACCCCCCACAAAAGCCACCAGTGGCGTTGAGCATGACACCCCCTAGCACTATGGCACTGGAGCTGGTTCTCCCCAAGCTGCACAAGTCCCATGGAAGCACCCAACTGTCAGCTCCCACACAGATAACACCAAAGGAAACAGCGACCGAGATAATGGCCTCAATGGAAGAGCTGATGGCGAAAGAATACAACCTGCTTTTAGCATCTTACAGAAAAAAAAAAAAAGAAAACAACTGAAATGTCCTTCTTTGAAACTTATTTCACACGAATTTTCAAGTATTTTTTACTAAGTAAAATGGTGGACGGTGGCCTAGCAATGACTCCTGCCACTTCCCTCAGCACCCTTGGGTGCATCCCATCAGGACCCATGAATTTATGGATGTCCAGATGGCTTAACTAGTCCCTGATCCAGTCCTCATCAACTGAGTCAGACTCCTCATTTAACCCAGCCTCATCCAGGACCTCTGACATCTGTTGCTCCTGCAAACAGTCTCCAACAGTAGAGACAAAGCAAAGAAGACATTCAGTAACTCCACCTTCTTACTATCCTCAGTCACCAGGGCACCCATCTCATTCATCAGCAGGCCTACAGTGCCTTTAATATTAGTTTTGTCAGCTATATATTTAAAGAAACCCTTCCTGTTATTCTTAACCTCTATTGCAAGGTTTAACTCCAAGGAGGCCTTAGCTTTCCTAGTTGCCATCCTACAATCTCGGACAACATTCTGGTATTCTTTCTACATAGCCATTCCTTCTTTTCATGACCTGTAGACTCTCTTGCACTTAAGTTTGCTCAACAGTCCCCTGTTTAACCACACAGGTCTCCTGGCTCTCCTTCTTGAGTTCCTAATTGGGATGCTCTGATCTTGAGCTTGTAAGAAGCAGTCCTTGAATACAGACCAACTTATTTGAAGCCTTGCTTCTGTTTTAACATTTGCAAAAGCAATGATGATGCTGTGAACCTAGCCTTGCATCCCAGAAAACCATTCAAAGAGTCATTTTTAGAAGTTCTCCAGCATGAAACTGGAGAATTTTAGGAAATTCTGTGTCTGTTTTGCATGCTGTTGTCCAGTTGTTGCACATAGAAAACTTTCAGAGTACTCTCTGGGAATCAGAACAGCTTTCAGTCACACAACGGCATTTTTGAGGCTTCTTTTGCTTTCTCAAATACTTTTCAACAAAGTTTCTGTGATGAACTTTGAGAGTGTAAATTAATTAAGTTTCCTAACAAGATGAGCTTTTTTATGTTTCCTCCACATTAGGTCAGGGAAAGCTCAATTGCTTCTATTTTCAGGATAATACAGGCAATTTTTATAGACAGCAACAAAACTTCAGCAGAATCTATTAAAGAATAAAAGGGCTGCTTTGTTCAAGTCCAGCTGCTTGGAACTGTGCCAGCACATACCCTATAGGAATTAACCTTGGTTGTTTTCAGTTGGGTTTTTTTTTTTTGGTTTTTTTTTAGGGGACAGCAGTGGGGTGTGGGGGCGTGTGTGTCTAAATTACTGTAAGACACAATTTTCCATTTCTGAGGCTTGCTTACTACACAAGGCTGTCTTAATGGAGCATGACAAGTCAAGTCAGCCACTGGAAAATGAATTCCATAAAGCATCTCCTTGAAAATATTTGATTGCTGTGGCAGAAGTGATCAGCATAGCTTCTCCTGAGCCTTTGCTCTTCTGGAAAGTGAAGGAGATACAGAATGCTGAACATTGAATCCACTGAATAATTTAATGTAAATGAAGGAGACATCATGGAACATTGAGTGTTCAACTGTAAGATGAGCAATGCCAGAGCCGAAAGTCTTCATACAGAAGGATGGCTGCACCGTCTGTGTGTTTATCCAGACAGGAACTGGGAAAAAAACTGTTTCTTTTACATGAGGATTGTGTATGGGACTGTTTATCTAGGCTGGGCTGCTTGTCATATAGTTAGCTCAGAAATAGAATCAAGCTGAAAAGCAAAGAGCAAGATTAAGAATATCTCAACACAACTCAGTTGAATGCATCACACCTAAGGCAGGTCCTCAGCTCTAATCACAGAGAAAGAATTGCTTTCCTAAGAATGGAGAAAGCAGTGAGGAGGAAGCCTGGAAGATTAGATTGTCCCCAGCTATTTCTCTCAAGGGTCTACAAGGAGTGGAGGCAAGCTGGAAGCTGAGGATGTTCCCAGGGTCAAGAGGGCTGTCCCCCCATCCTTAGACAGGTGGGACAGAGAGGGTCCAGTGAAACCAAGTTCAGTCAGTAGCGTAGTAACCACCAAGCAAGTCCACATAGTCACAAGGGCACATAGTCACAATTCACAAAGCCAGGCAGAGTATATATGTAGTGTAGCATATGTAAAATATAGCTCAGGTAAGGTCCAATTTTCTCCGGTGGAAGGTAGTTTTGGAGGGAGGACATGAAATTACAGAATTTTCTTCTGGGAGATGACAGTGAAATGGGGGTGCGCTAAGGTTCTTTGTGAAGCAGTGAAAGTGTGTGTGCATTGGGGCAAAAGGGCCAGCAGTTTGTGTTTAGCAGTTCATGTGTTTAGCCTAGGAACATGGAATTGCAATTTCTTTAAGGTAAATTGGAGGTGCAACTTTTATTAAGGCAAAAGAATTTAGGAGACAATGCTTTGTTTTCACCCTAGTCTTTCAATTGAACCTGTTTGTCTCCATGTCCACTTCCTTTCCAGCTGCCCTGTATAAAGTGTTTTGCCTCCCACACCCTGGTACTTCAGGGCTAGGATGTGGGTCTGAGGTATGACTAAGCTGGGGAAAGTCAGTAAGATCCTGAAATAATTTTACTGTTATTAAAAGGTCTCCAATGTGAAGCCATGCTCTTGCTATAGAAGGATTTTCAGTGATGATAGTGAGTAGATAGTAAATAGCATAATGATTTAAATACACTAGATGTCTGAAGGAATTGAACAGCAGGCTAAGGATAACAATTTTGTATATTTGATAACATTAATATATATTTAATATAATCCTTATAGAGATGAATCATTCTTGATTAGAAGTTAGGTATCCTTTTATGTTGTTTCAAAATGCAGAAATGTATGAACCTTTGACAATTACATGACACTTTTCACACCAACATACTGTTCTTCTAGGAAAAATTCAAGACAAACTATAAAAGAAACTTGAAAGCTCACCATTGTTTCAAACAGTGCCTCGTTGTCTGTATTTTTTAAACTGGCTCGATATACCAAGCCTGGTTTGTTTTGACTGGCCTCTTCCCAATACCATCTCATAGGTTTCTTGCTAGCAACTAAAGTTTAATGAAGATTTTAATCTTTTCCCTCAAACCCTTTCAGACAGTTCCTCTGTCACTGAGGACGGCATCAATAGCCCACTTGTCACTCAGGCCTGCAACTCTGCTGTCAAATTCAGTTTTGTGATTCTTTTGTTCTGCTGTAGGATACAGCCTCTTCCACCCACAGCTAAGAGTTTTGTACAAACTTTCATATCACTCCCAGAGCCCTGAAGCACCCTTTCCTCTGGGATACACTTGTTAATTGCAATGCTGCATATATGCAGCCATTTGTAATACTACCAGCAAGGTTGTGACCATAGCAGCTCTCTCTCTGGATCTTAATTCAATTCCCTAGCACACCAAATGCCAACATCGCCTCCCCTGTCAAGAACCTTTATGGTATATCCCTATGACAAATTCTATCTCATGTTGGTGCCAAAACCAGCAGGTGCTGACTGGCCCGTGGTGCTAGGCCCATTGCCAGACTAGAAATGGCGTCACAAGAATTTGGCTGTTGTTTTCACTGAGGGTTGCCACTTATATGGGTCAATAGATAGCCCTAATTTTGTACCGTACAAAAAGGCAAAATATATTTAACTCATAGCAGGAACTACAGAAAGAACAAGGCCCTGTGTTGCAAGGAAAATCATTGGAGCAGTATATTCAATATTCTACTGGTTGGAAGGAGTTGCACACCCAGTGCTAAATCTTTACAGGATAAAGCAGAATGACAGGTTTTTTGTTTGGGTTTTTTTTGCTTTTTTTTTTTTTGTTGTTGTTGTTGTAAAGATAATTTAGAAATACTCTTCCAGTGCCAGTGGAAAAGGAATTTAACATTTCAGCAATATGTAGTTTTGCTAGCATGACTAGATTTGTAAAGCGGTGTACAATCTGGTTTAACTCTAACTGTACAAAAAGAATGACAAAGTGGAAAAGGACCCCAAAGTACATAAAACCCAGTCCATAATATTCATTAAAACCTGGATGAAATGCAAAGAGAAATATTACACCATTTTTGTGATTAACAAATACTGATGATATCTTGCTAGAACATTCCCACTATTTAAGATAAAAGTATAACTAGATACCTAAGATATGGTTATCTTTTGCTCCGCAGTCAGTCTGAGATAGTTACTGACAGAATTTGCTCTTTATGTTTTATGAAGTAGCCCTCATACACCAGATTTCTGAGATGAAATGCGTTTTGAGAAGTTTTGATTTTGCGAGCTTAATTACTCAACTTTGCAAATGAACAAGAGAAGTTTTCTGTGGTACTACAGTGATATGTTGATACTGAAGGTCATCCCGAGAGGAATTTTAGAATATTACCTATTTAGCAATTAGGATAATAACAGCATTGTTTGTAGCAAAGGGGAAAGGTGATTGAGATACATAAAGTTAACTTGTTCTTGTGATGCCTTGGTATTTTTCTGCATGTGTAGGAGGATTTGCAAATTCAATTAACAACAGCCCATATGGCAGAGCCTTGACCAGAGCTGAATTGCGAACATTCCTTCAAATAACAGCTTTCTAATACATCATGATTTTTAGTAAACATATTATTTGCTGAATGTATTTTTCAGACTGATTCTTGAGGGAATAAAATCTGAAACACAGCTACACATGGCTAGTAATTTCAAAGAAATGTGCCAGAAAGGTTATTGTAGATATTAATCAACGAGCTCAGCCTGATGTCAGATGGTGGCTGAGTGCTTTGGCAAGCACCAATGAAGCATTATTTTCTGGGGGAAAAAACCTTGTAATCTTTATATACTTCATGTGCTCCTGCTTGCCAGATCAAATTCTTCCTGGCTTCTTCATGTCCTTGTGCATGTCAGTGTTTGTTTGAATTCACCCACATACGTCTAATATTTTTCTTGACGTGTTTTAAGCTCTGAGACATCCGATGGCAATGAGTTTCACAGGTTATCAGTTCACAGATAATTTTAAGTGTGCAACCTTTTAAAGAACATTGTTTCCTCAGTGTCCCATGAGGTCTGAGTAGAAATTTGAACCCGTGAGGCACCGCTCATTGCATTTACCTTTGCAACGTGTCTTTCTCCACTTTGAATAATCAGTTCTAATAATCTTTCTGCTCTTTCTTGATGACTTAGTTTTGGACATTGTAAGAGTAGAGTAGCTATGCTATTGCTGTCAAGCAAGCATGAAGTCTGGAAGCTTGGAGGTGAAAATGTGTCTGCTTCAAACATACCGAGGGACTGCAAGGACCATTTTCTATTTCAGTAATACTGGACTCAGGTGTCTAAAAAAACATGACTTCATCCCTGGAAATTGGTTCAGATGAAAAATAGTGAACTTAAAAATATGGCAAATAAACATTAGCTACTTTCAGGTGAACTCCTTTCTCTGCACTCAAGCAACAATGTATGGTTCATTTTTTCAAGCCTCCCTCCCTTTTTCCCTAGCCAAGAGATCTAGAAATATCCGTTAAAAAGATTAAAAAAAAAAATCTCCCTTTCCCTGAAATACCGTTGTTAGTTAACAAGTTGGGAAATACCTCCTCCTAAAGAGCAAAGCTAACACGACTACTGTAAGCTCTGGCAACATAGTTGCTGAATATAACTGGTAACTGCATTTTCTTCTGAAATGTGGTGCCTGGAGATGTCAGCGTTCTCAGGGCACTTGTGTTGGGGCCAGAGAGGGAGCGCCGAACCAAGGGTTTTAATGGCAATATTGAGACGGTCAGTGCAGCTGTTACATAGCACAACAAGGAGAAAAATTTCCATCAAATTTCTGCTGTGTGGGTCGCAAATAGGAACATTTAAACCTTATGTTTAGCTCCCAGATACACAAACCACATGTCTGAGCTGACACACAGGGAAGTATTGTTCATCAGTTAAAAATTGGCATCAATTACTTCCTTCCTTTGGGCCAAATGGGGAACCATATTGTGACTCCTTAGCTGCTGTGGCAACAAAATTACATACTGCCCTACACTGAAGAATTATCAGTCCAAAGGGAGGAACTATGCAACAAACCAGAAATCTGGAGTATGAAATGCAATTGGATGAGACAGGTGACAGGAGGCATACATATCTGTGTGAAATCAAACTCTGGCACATTACGGAAACCAATGAAAGTGTCATTGACATACAAGTTTGCCTCGCTTTCCACCCCCTACACGCCCCCAATCTTGAATAAATATTGGCAAAAACACGGAGTGGAATTAAAAACTCCAAGCAGAGGATAGAACTATTGATGTTTACAACACCCCAGCTGGACTCTAGTCAGAGCAGTCGCCTTGCCTTTGTTGATGTTATTTCCCAGGCTAACTCCCCCATGAAAACCACAGCTGTGAGCAGGTGGCAGTGCAAATTCATGTGTGCGCCATGTAGGGGAATGGCCTCTCTTTGTATCTTGTGCATTTTTTTTCATGTTCAGCTGAAAGCATAATTTACAATGACAGGCAGATGTAAACAAGAATTTCATAAGACGAAAGCAAAATACTTAGTCCAAAATTTCTGGTGTCTGGTTTCCTTCCATGGTTATACTTTATAATTAAATATACTTTGCAATGAATACATCTTTAGGAAAGACATCAGCTTGGGTGAATACATAAGCTGATTTCTTCTCCTTCAGATGAAAATAGATTTCCTTTTTTTTTTTCCTTTTAATTGGAAAATGGTCAAGCCTCTCCCCTGTTGCTACATTTTTTTTTCCATGGAGAATTGACTTGATTGTTCTCCAAACATTGTTTCCTGTTCTTCAGAGAGGGGAAATGTTTGTTTCTTGTTCCTAATAATCAGACATACTGTAATGACTTGCTCACAGGGAAGAAAAAAATACAGGAAAGTTAAGATTGATGATTAACATTTTCTTTATGCTGAAATTCTAAAAGCAGTAAAGCAGTGACTGGTCTAGTGAAATATGTGTAATGCAATGAAAATCCTGGGTAAGCTGAAGAATGTAGATCAAATGTATAGCAAGACTACACAGAGGCATTTATTGCCCAGAGAAAATGGTGAGTTTTTTTCCTTTGGCACTGCTCATCCAAGCAGGTACAGGTCTTTTGGTACCTGTAAGGAGGATACAAATGCAAAATTTGCATCACACGATGCTATTCACTTAATGATGCTATTTTGATTTGATCATAATGTGTCATTTCTGCTGATTGAATTATGTCCTTGCAGAGAGTTTAAAATACTGTTTAGGCAAGATTTGTGGAGTGACTAAGAGTCTTCCTGAGGCCATAGCTATTCTCCATATAGGAAAACCAAGATTTTACCTGCAGAAGGGTTTGTTAGTTATATTTGCATGATTTCCCCTGGAGCCAAAGTGCACAGTTGCACATACTGCAACAACTTCAAATGACAAAGAATAAGCAAAAGAAGCCCCAAACAACAATAAACGCTGTTAAAGCCATAAGCCACATGGTTTTCCTGCCTTAATTTTTGACGTAAGGTCGTATTGTTACTTGTACTGAAAAAATCTTCCCACAAAGGAAAGATCAAATATTGTATTTTAACTTTTCCACCTCTATGGATAGATTCAAGGCATGAAAACTTCCACTGGTATAACCAAGTTATTTGTTGTTTTCTAATAAAAATAAATGTGTCAACACTTATTAAAGCCTTCAGCAAACTACAGTTGTTCACAATGTGCTCACTTCAGCATAGGTTAATTTTTGTAGTGTAAATGGAGGGGTGCCGAGTTGGTGGGATCTCTCAGCATCGGTTCCCCATATCTGTGTATCCTTTTGAACCATGGGAAACAGTAAATGTGTGAACCTCTACCATTTCATTCTTCTCAACTCCTTGCTTTCTACTGTCAATACTTACATGGAGCAGTGCTGCTCCCAGTGAAAAAATTCTTTTTCTGAATTTATATCCCTGTCTAGCTGCTTAGCTGGAATATTCATCTCCATTTTCTGCTATGGTTTTAAAATAAAAGTTGTTACAATCCCTAAAAACATCTCATTAGTTGCTATTTTGCATAGGGAAAGACTGATGATTGTATTGTTTAATGTTTTGGAATTAGTTTTTTTTCCCACAAATTTTAAATATCTCAAAACAAATCCAGAGATAATACATTTAAAGTGAAATCTATTCTTGTCCTTAAAAGCCCTTATTTCAAGAACTCCTTCCTAGTTTTTCCCTTTTAAATCTGTAAGACAAATAAGGAGATAATTTATACATGCTTTATATTCTTCCCAGATGTACCTATTCAGTAATTTAATGTTAATTCTCAAGGGTAATGGATTTTATAATGGTTGTTCTAAATTAAGATATAAAATAACTAATTAAAATGTAAATGACTATTGAAAGCAATGAAAGCAGCAATGAAGAGAAGAAAAATGCAGAAAAGAATTTAAAACTAACAAGCATCAACAGAAAATAATGTTAGTATGTTGAAAAGAAGTAAGCTGGTATACTTAAAAAGCTACAAATTTTTAGAGTCACATCTCTGGAAGAAAGAGGAGTTTTGTAAAGATTTTATCNAAGAAATCAACTATGTTAATAAAGATGAAGTAAAAAGCCTAAATCTGATTGAGAACACCAATGTTGAACTGACTTTGCAGAGTATTATGGCTGCTAGAAAAGACAGTTACACATATTTTTTGAGGTGTTTCTACCAGAACTTTAGCTGATAAAACAAGGGTCTGTGTTTCTCAGTGTTAATCTAATTCTACTAAATTTAAAGAATTATCATCTACTACAGTGTGTACTATAGGAGAGGGAAGACAGTGATAAGCTGGAAAGGTTTCAGGAAAGGTAGCGAAGGGTGTGAAGCAAGACAAACAAAAAATAGCAGTAAATTCAATTCGGTGGATGTTTAATCTATATTGTATTATTACATTGTATTTCTAGGTTGTACAGTAGAGAGTGGAAAAATAGGCACCATTTTTCTTCCTGAACAAGCCCCTGGTCAGGCACAGTCAGAATGGACTGTAGATGGTACTGGAGCTGTGGACCCGATTTCTGCAATTGTTGTGGATTATATGATTAAATGGTAAACCCTAAATTCTCATAAAGCAGATCTAAATCTGTCAGAGATAATGGATGAACTCTGTATATCTTTATTCTCTTACTGCTATGATTATAGAAAAAGAACAAAGGATTTTACACACCAGTATTTGTGAATTATTTAATGCTTTACCATTACTTCAAGATATGTGAACACCCAAAAATCCCCAGTTTTAATCAGAGACCTCCCCACAGATGTACTAAGCATAGAGTTGAATGTGTTTTGAGTCTAAGGGAAAACAGCAATGAAAGTTACAAAACCGGAGATAAGAATGAGCAGGACAGGAATGTACAAGAGTTAGGTGAATAGCAAGTATGTGACCAGTCTTAAAGCAGCAAGATTTCAGCCTGAGCTGAAATAATCATGTGACATTTTAACACCATGATTTTTTTATACTAAAAAGGTGATGCCTTGTTTAAGCAGCTGTGAATGTCTGAAATCCCTGCTAAGCCACGAGAAATAATTAGATCAGTTGACTCAGATACAACAGTGCCATTATTCACTGTCTGGGCTCACTTGTGATGCTGGAAAGGTCTACGTGTTTACAGGCTCTGAAATTGAAACAAGATGCCATAGCCCTAAAAATGACAAGTAATGGGTCAGAATCTGGTGATAAAAATGTAACATGAGGAGTTGGTGATTAACTAGTACCTGCATCCTATTTCTTTAGGATTTTTGCCTCCTGCATGCTTCTATCTAGCTCTCATGTACCTCATCAGGAAGCTCTAAATGCTGGTGTTTGTGGGTTTAGAGGAGTGCAACTCCTGATTGAGTGGCCTTTGACAGCTCCTCTCTGGCTGCCACCCACCCCTCGTGTGCCAGAGATACACCTGCTGTGAAGTCAAGCTGTCAGAGAGCAAAGACTAAAAGGCTAATGAGACCTTGTATAGCTCCCAATTCTTATGTCAGTGAAGTGCTCCAGTATTTCTCTAGTAGCTCCTGCCAGCTTTAGCTCTACCACAGTGTAAAGCAGTCCTTTGATGCATTCACCTTTCTTTGCATTGTCCTCTGGCTTCTCTTCTGTGCCCCAGCTAGCAGATACTAACAACTGAAGGGTTAGATCATTCACACAGTTTGGGCTTTTTCAGCAGCTGTAGTCTGGATACTGACCCTCATTAAAGAAGCCCATAAATCGCTTGCATTTGGAAAACATAATTGTATACCAAGACATCAAGATATTTTAGATAGATTTAGATCTACACTAGGTAAATATATTTTATGGATCATCAAGGCAGTTTTTAAAAGGAATTGTAGTGACTCTGTTGAATTTCTTAGAACAGTTGATTGGAAAATGTAGCTGTTTTCTGAAGAAGTTCTTATGGGATTATCATTGTAAAACTGGGTTTGGCAAGCGTGCTTCTGCATGCTGGCTCAGATTTTGCATGTATGCTTTATGGCTGATGGGTGATTTTCACTTTCTCTTATATGAATTATCTACCTGATATTGAAAGAACAGCCTTAAAAGAAACAAAAAAACCCCTTGTTTCTTTTCTATAAGCTGATTCATTTACTTGCTGCACACATCTCTTGGATAAAAAAGTAATGTCATTTTAGTAACTTCAAATTTATCTAAAGCAAGAATTTTTCTGTAATTGGTTGACAGTTGCTCTGAAGTTATAATACAAATTTTTCCTTGACATTAAGAATGGCCAAAAGAATACTCTTTCGACCTTTATCCATTGCATGATTCACATAGAAATATAAATTTCAATCTGTGGGTGGTTGTTGATGACACCTGCCGTCTGCTGAATTGTTTTATAACCATGCAATGCAAATGAGGGTTTTTCCCAAAATCTACTAGAGACTCAATAACATAAAGGAAGAAACCATCACTTGCCTATACCAAAGAAAACTAGAGGAATACTAGTAGCTGCTGGAGAGGTGAAAGAGACAGAAGTGACACACAGTGCTGCTCTTAGTGGTGAATAAAGAGGTACTTGTAATGACTGATCATTTGCTACAGTTTCAAACGAGTAACTGTCAGAGAATGCTTCATTAGAACTGCAGTGATGAGGTTTTGAAGATAAATGTGCCTTTTACCTGTCCTACTACAACTGATGGAAAATTAATGTCAGTGCTAATGAAGCAAAAATCTTTTGGGATATTAGAAAGCTGCAGTGTTAGAAGTGTGGGATTTGTTTACTCTCAATATAGGAAAGATCTCAATGCATTGTCTGTCAATTACAGTTTTAAAATATTTGGATTTATAAGTCCCTAGGCTCTGAATAACGCATACCTAAAATATCTCCCACTCATTAATGGAAAACTTACCATGTAAAACAAGCTGGGATTTATTTGCTCATGGTTTTTTATACTACATACATAAATAAATACCTCAGTCTAGTCCACTCTTCTTACTAGATTTTTTTATGACATCTTGCTATGGTTCTTTAGTTAAAGAATTACAACGGCTGATGGAAAAGTTTCACAAAAAGTGATTTAAAGCAACAATAAAAAGCTTCACCCCCCCCTCCACACACCCACACACTTCTTTCACACCCACAC
>VXBZ01005797.1:400524-526662 GCA_013399135.1 Heliornis fulica
AAAATTTACTTAAATATATAATTCTTTTTAGGATATTTGGGAATGCCTTGCATTTTTTTTAATTATGATTTAGAGACATTTTAGAAAAGGAAGTGCCTAAAATAAACTTAAAAAAGGGGCCTAGATCAGTCTCCTAAATTCTTTTCAGACATGTAGCTACATGGCTTCTCTCTCTCCTTTTCTCCAAGAACTTATAGTTCCTACTAACCCTTCTTCATTTCTTCCCTTGAATTAAAAATTCATAACTGAACATTAAAAACAGACAAAAGAGGAAAGCTGGCTCAGCTTCCAATCCACACTCAGATAAAACCACTATATGCTAATTATTACAAAGAAGAATTTCAGAATATATTAAGAGGGATTTATAATTCTTTCAAAAACAAGTGTTCAAATACTGTTAACCCTTTGCAACTATAAAGGAATAGGATTTCTTAATAAATTTTGGAAATGTGAAAAAAGTCACAAGGAATCTTCACAAACAAAGAGTTTTAAAAATCCTGATACCAAGTGAACTTTTCCAGAAGTGAAAAAGTCTTCTGTTCAAACTATGAACTGGTGGTTGCACAGAAAACACAAAAGCTTTGTTAGATGTTGTAATTAAAATAGCTAGAGTGTTACAATAGATGCACTTGTGTTTAGCAGCATTGTTTTCAAAGCTGTTAGCCAAGAGCTTACTGGAATCTTCTGGCATGCATAAAAATGAGACCCTATTAGGTTACTATGTCTACTTTCCTTCTAATTCTAGATTCTTTCATGGAAAATACTAGCATTTGCCGAAGTCATCAACTGACTTCAAATTAGAGTTCCATTTTCTAAATGCTTCTTTTTAAACTTATCACTGTAAACATTGGACAAAGCATAGTATTTTCAAGTAAACCAAGTGCTACCAAAAGAGCTAAAAGGCATTTTTAAATTCAACTGCATTGAACTATGAAATTTTGCATTTGGGTGTTTGGATAGACCCTGGGCAACCTTGCCTAGGGCCAGGCCTGGAGGCCAATGGTCCTGCCTGTTGCAGGGGGTTGGAACTTGATGATTTTTTGGGGTCCCTTCCAACCCAGATCAGTGTGTGATTCTGTGAGAAAGGTTATAAAAACCTTCAGTTGAGGATGGGTACTGACCTCTTAGTGTAACTTTTCTTTGTAGGCAGAACAGCCTATAGTAACATATTGTTAAGTGTCTTGTGGTTTACTCTATGGGCTGCTAGACCAGACTAACTAGTCTGAATTTGTAGAGAAGAATCTACATTTGAACTCTCATTTTTTTTCCACTGGGAAACAAGTTGGGAATTTTATCCAGACACAGAAAGGGGAAGCATTAAGATTATAAACTATTTTTAAACTCTTTATTCTGTGTGAAAGCAAAAGCTGAGATTGGAAGACCTAACTTATACCAATAGTTCCAATCCCCATCAGCTAACATTCCAAGTGTTGCCTTAAGGCCAAATCTTATGCTTAAAGTCTAACCTAAAGATGACATGTAAGATAACTTTGCTTCAGTTTCAGATCTCAAGTTCAAGGGATTTTTGATACCATTCTGAAGATATGACACTTAGGGTGAACCAAAGGATCTGGTGTTGGACTGGAGGGTAGATGATGGAGGTGAGATTCTGCACGCCAGACAGCCCTGGCTGCTGTGGGAACATCTCCAGGCAAGGAAGGCCCAGAAGAAAGAAAACAAAACCACCTGCTGTCTCAAAGACTATACCTGCCTGTAAAGAAAGACAGAAGGTTTGGGGAAACTAGAGCAAAGTGTGTTACCCAAAATATTAGAGGATTTAGTACACCTTGCTGGTTTTGTGAGGATTTTCTCCCCAACTCAGTTCTACACTTACCCAAGCAAAGCAACTACTTATTCACCTTACATGCCAGTGATTTGCTGATGCTCTATAATGCCATTCCCTCCAATGTTAATTTCTTTATGATAGCCAACTGATGCTTAAATGGAAGTCTAATGTAGCCATAGTATGCATTCTTCCCTTCCTGTGTCATGGGACGATACATCATGCTGCAATAAACACAGCAAAGAAATGTGTATGAACTTCTGTAATGCTTCTGCTTCATGTCAGACACAGCACTGTATTCATGTTCATGACACATTGGCTCAGTTTCAGTTAATTCTTTGTGATTTACTCCAATGCCCAGTCTAAAATAGCCCCTGGTTGTGTTATATTTATATGCACAGTGCACAAGTTTGCTTGTAAACTCTTAGTAGTCTCTAGTAAACCTGCGCAATTGGGACTCCAAACTTGGGTGAAATGTCCCAAAGTAATAGATAGAACTCTGAATAGGACTTTAATGGCAATAAAACGGTGCTGCATTTCTACTGGTTAACATACTTCCAGTTAACATTTCACTGACAAAGCCAGTGCTGTCCTATGAATGGAAATAGAATCACAGAATATTAGGAGCTGAAAGAGACCTCGAAAGATCACTCAGTCCAACTCCCCTGCCCAAACAGGATCATCTAGTGTAGATCACATAGGAACATGTCCAGATTGGTCTTTAATGTCTCCAGAGAAGGAGATCCCACAACCTCTCTGGGAAGCGTAACCTTGGAAGAAAGATGTTAAAAAAAATAATTTTTGTGAAGACCAGAGGCACAGAACCCTGCTAAAATCTTTTACAGACTTTGAAAAGTTCTTGGGACAAATGCGGTAGAGCACAGTGACATTCTCTGAACATTTCTAACATAAGTCATTAGTATAATGTTTTTGAAGACCCTCTTGGAAGTTCATGTGATTACCCTGTACTGAAACAGTACCTCAGTAGCAAACAGTGAAAGGCTTAGAAAGATGTTTAGAAGAGGAAAAATAAACCATTCTTAAATCGGTAACCCCCTCCCAAAAGGCACACGAGGAGCTCTTAGATGATCTAATGGTAAAAGCCTGGAGATCTGACATGTTTTCACTTCCCCAACTCGCCCCTCGCACAAACTGTGTGGCTGAGTTAATTTTGCCATCAATAAAAATGTAGATACTACATCAGGAAATCAGGCTTCAGTCTGGAACTTATGAGAAAAAAATAGCTTTATATTCTTCTTTTAAAATGAGCAATAATTTTGTATTCTGTACCCCTGGGAAGCCATGGCTGTGATCTCCTGTTCTTCTACCCCAGGAAAGCGACTGATCATGGGAGATTCTTTCCTAATAGTCTCCAGATCTCTGTAAAACTGCAGGGACTCTGTGGTAGCTGGAAGAATTTCTCCCTGTGTAAAATGCCCTGGGGTTCATGTCTCATGCAGTGCAAGACTGATCTAATCACTGTCGCATGTTGCTACTGGTCCTTATCACAAGACTAAGACTTTTGTGTCTTTGCTTTCAAGATTTACTTCCATTTCAGCATTTGTTAAAAGATGCATCATGTTTTGTCTGCCTCTGTCTATATTCAAACACCTGTGATTTCAGGAAAAACACACAGAAGATGTTTACAGCATTTGACAGTAACTGCTAGCTATGCATGCTGCTAATTATGCCAGGGAAGCCAGATTTGGGATAAGTACTCAATAGAAAGAAGTAAATCAGCTGTGCAAGTATTTTGAATAATTCTAGAAAGATGCCATCATCTAAAATACATTCACTTCTCTGACCCTGCCACCCTTACCGCAGGCAACATTTTGGGTCTGAAAAGCCATTACAGTCATGCTGAATAAACTTGCTAGAGGTCTGCTTGAGTCCAGTTCCACATCAGTCCTTTCAGATCCTTACAAGCACAGAGCTTTTTATTTCTTATGCAGTCACTGATAATTTTAAGACTTCTGCAGGTAAAGACCGATGGTTACAAACTTAATTCCTTAATTTAAGGGTTAAATTAAGTGTATGAAGTACAGGGCTCTTCATCTCAGCAAATGTAATATAGAACCTAGAGGATTTATTGAATAACTTCATCACTTGAGTGATGTTCCCCAAGTGGGTCTTTATTGTTTATATCAGTGATGATCTTCTGAATATGTCCAGTTGGAAGCCTTCTAGACATTTGGCTAGTTTAGCAATCATTTAGTAAATGTCAAAGGGCGAATGCTGCAACTGGGTCAGCAGGGCAGGGAGCTTAGAAGGCAGAACAGAAAACAATGTATTATTTTTAGCTTCACCCCTCTTCCCCCTCTCCAAACAGAGTTGGTTGGGGTTTTTTCCCCATTTGAAATGTCTGGATCAAATCCAGTAATTCCTTTGCTGTTCTTATATTCTACAAAACATATAATGGTTTGTGGCCTTGACAAGTCCAGTAGAAACTGTATTTAAAAGAAAATTATGAACTACTTCTCATATAGAGGTCACATTCTGTAAGTATAAAGCATTAGAAAAACACAATTGTATTTCATGCATGCTTGGTCTAATCAGTGTTGTCAAGAGATTTGGAGAAGGAAGAGCTCAGTCTGGTGTCAAAAAACACGTGCCTAGGGCGAAGCTGTTATAGGAACAATAGAGGGGAAATTAGAATTTAATATATTTAGCATACATAAGTCTACCTGTTCCCCATTCTTCCACCAGAAGTTCTCAGACCAGTCAACAAGCAGTAGATTGCTTGTCCCCACTCTCTCCCTACCTCCCAATGTTAGTATGGTATTTAAAGGCCAAAGAATATAGGCACAGAGCATGGAAGAACCCAGCAAGCTACTGGCTCTCACAGGGTGTGAATGGAATCAGAGCTGCTTACTGCAGGTCAGTTTCCCTACGCTATCTTCTTATTCCAACATGATACCTACATACTATACCTCTGCACTTTACTTGGATGTTGAAATGTTAAAAGCAAATTCTATGCTTCATCAGACATGATTAAAAAATGTCAGCAGTCATCACAAACACTTCTTGAATATCTTCAGCCTACTTATAAAGCATGCAGTGAATTTTATTACTCTGTCTCAATATTTCATAACTTTGGTATCTAAAGGTGATTTAAATATCATATATGAATCCTTAGCTAAACAGTTTATAATACATAGAGCCTCAGAATACCCAGAATGAGCTATTCTGGACTGTGAACTTCTCATCAACAAGTACAAACACAACTTTGGCTGGAGGACATAGTTGTGTTCCAGAAAAGCAAACTCACTTTTCACCGATGAATGAATAATAATTGCTACTGGTATTTATGTGATTTATGTGGAAGTTCTCTAGCTGATGACAATCAGTCAACAGAAAACACTTCTCAAAAGATGCAGCTATTGGAAATCATAACTGCTTCAAAAATAAAAATTTTTAAAGCATGCATTTCAGAGAAAGGTGAAAATACAGAAAGTGAAAAAGTGGCCTCTGAAGAGGTAATCAAAGCATACTAGTGTTATCTACAAGCAATTGATCTTAATATGACAATAAAGTACTTGCTTTCATTTCCCAAGGTTCAACAAATGACTTCATACACCTTGATTGAGATTGAGATTTATGTAATGCCAATAATATTTTAGTCTCAGCTGAATAAACAAAAATCATCAGATAAAGATGTTTTGGTCTGTGGCCACTGATGTCTTTACTCAAAGATTTATCAAAATGTTTCTCAGCTTCCTGATTGCACATCAGAGAAGGGAATCATCTGTTATTCTGATGACATCAGTGAAGCTACAGTAGGAAGATTTGACAAATATGGGGGAGACACATGTTAGCTCTTGGACACCAATTTGTTTACAAATGAATAGAAAACGAATACCTGTCCATACTAACAATGGGCTCCATTTTAAATTGCCCATATTAAATAACATTAAAAGATATTACAGGTTATGAAATAGAATTTTCCAATTCAAAGAGTTCTAGAATTTAGGGAATATGATTATACTGATTTTTAATACAACTGAATATTCTTTTTGTTACAGCTTTTAGCAATAGGAATCATTCCAGTGAAAAAATTAATGCTCGGAGATATCCAACTTATTTTTAATATTTTGATGATATAAACATTGGTTTCTGGGCCTTAAACATAAGAATACACAGATTAATATTAACTGCAATAAAAGTGATATGGATTCCATTATTAGAGTGAAAAAGCAATCTTACATTTATGTCTTGAAGTGTTTGCAAAATAGATAAGGAAGCTTTATAACATATCTTCATAGCAAGCTGGTGAGGTTAAATTCTTCAGGAATATTTTAGGCAGAAATTGGGCAAGTAGCCAGCATCAGGTCTGTGTTTAGTCAGGAGTTTGATCAAAGGAGTGTTACTACAGAACAGTACTATATGGAGTCTAGACCAGTAGATCTACCTGTGTTCCTGATAATTTTCCAATGTTATGAAAACTGTAACCAACTACATCTTGCAAAAAATAATTTTAACACATATTTAATCAGCCAGTAAAAGAATCAGGACCACTTTCAATACACAAACAACTGCCCTGACTATTGTAGTATTTTCTACTTGTGTGGTTGGCAAGATGCAGGAAGCATGCACTGGTACTAACATCCATATGAAAATCAAA
Organism: Heliornis fulica; assembly: GCA_013399135.1. Taxonomy (NCBI): domain Eukaryota; kingdom Metazoa; phylum Chordata; class Aves; order Gruiformes; family Heliornithidae; genus Heliornis; species Heliornis fulica. The sequence goes on from VXBZ01005797.1 coordinate 406,929, forward strand.
GTCAAGTACACACGTGTACACACACATGATTGAAGCCCTGATTTTTTTATTTCATTACTATTGTTTCAAGATCACCGTTCATTTAATAGACACTGAAAAAATACTCTGAAAACAGTTCATAGTATAGAAAGACACAGATGAAAGGTAGTAAGACTAAACTAGTTTTGCTCACTCCTTTGTCCCCTTCACTACCACCCCCAGAACAGGGTTGATTAGATTTTACCCCTCTTGGGGAAGAAAGAGTAATACTTTGTAAGTCTCAGTTATTTTTAGACACTCATGACAGGACTCTTGAAAATAAGCTTTTTCCTTTCAGCTAGCACAAGAAAACTGTAAAAAATTTTCTTCATGTACCTTTGTCAGGCTCAGCAGGAGTCTGAGTTGCTGAGCAACCATCTTCTTTATTAACTGTAATCCATTTTTAAACTACTAGAAAGAACTATAGATGGACTGAACAGAGAAGAAATAGTGAAAGAGTGGGAAGTACTAAATACTGAATCAAGCACCTACATTAATTTTGACAGGTAAGTAATGAAAACTCATAGGCAAAAAAAAACTTCCTCATGAATTGTATCTTAAAAGCTCACCTGCCTTTGAAAACATCATGTTGTTTCACCAGCATGCTTGTGAAGCTTTCATAATAGTGCTTTGTTGGGTCAGAACACTGCCTGAGAAACAAGGGGATAATGGGTTGAATTATGTAGGAGTTTCAATATGCTGAACTTGCATTACAAGCTGTTGGTGAATGTTGAGTAATAATGATACTTATTAATTATATTACAATTGCCTTTAGATGCCTCCTCAGAGCCTCCTACAGCACCTGTGTGGAGAGGAATGGTGATGCCACATGAGTGCTGTTATCGATCTATCCCAGGTGTTTTCAGGGGCAAAATAAGTATCTGCCTCAGGCAATCAGCTGTGGTGGACCTCATAACTGTTCTCAAGTCACAAGGCTGGAGATTCCTGGATTTTGGAGTGTTCACAGTTTGATGGATGAGCTTCTTGTCCAAGGAATCCACAAAAGCAGTAACTCTGCAAAAGTGAAAAGCCATCTGGATAGAATCCTGCCCTGGGAAAAATATACCGAGAATGTAGGAAAGAAGATAAAGAATGGAAATATTTTACTCAAGCATGGGAGCTGGTACCAGCTTCTCTTCACCTCAAATGTCACTTAAGGTGTCCATTCCTACATTTGCCAGTAATAATGAAGAGACAGCAATCTTATTGTGTAACCAGTTAATACAGCAACTGTATTGGTACTGGACAAAATGCTAAAAATGAAGGATCAAGAAAGCTTATTCTTGTATTCAGCATATGAATCTTGCTGAGCCAAATGCATGACCCTGCTTCCTGGAGACACATGAATTTAGATAGCTACCAACAGCCAGCTATTCTTGTCAGTCAGTCCCCAGGGTGTGGCACTTTCTTAATATAGGGCACAGCTTTCAGATCTCAGCTCCATGGGTTGATGGAGCGCCTTTAGGCACGTATAAGGAAGAGAAGACTGTTTTGCAAGATCCCAAGACCATCTATATTTAGTCACCAAATGACAGCTGTTGTCACACAACTTATTCATTAACTGCAAGTGACAACTGGGAAGACAAAACTGGAAATAACTTCGTTGCAGAAACACAGAACCACCTTCTAAGAAAGTTGTCCTGTAGTGATGGTTACAGTTTAAGCCCTCACTATACTCTGCAGTGGCCATGTTGACAAGTGACAGACACCCTCACAGGCCAAAGGCAATTAAAATAACCATGGTAATTCTTAGATTGGTTTAGCAGTTTGATAAATGCTTTGTTCTTGCTCTTCATGTGTAGAGAGTACAGAAAATTTTAGTCACTCAACACCCATCAGATGAGATGTTCTGGATCTGTAATAGGATTGTTATTCTGATAAAATTTCTGGTTCTATTTCTGGTGGTAATTCACCATTTTACCTTGATGTCCTTTTTTCTGAGAACAAGAATCTGCCAATCAGTTGCTTTATTTTATATTTGCTGCTTACCAGCACAGATAAGACCTTAAAACACTTTTTGTTTTTTAACTAAACACAAGCTATTGTGGATAAAAACTGCACACCTTCAAATTTGTGGTTGCTAGTGAGTATATAAACTAACAGAATAAAAGATTTACTTCTGTTACAAAAACTTAGTAAGCAGGACAGTTCCATGAACTCTCTTACTCAGGCTTTTTACTGGAAATGAATAGGAGACAGAAATCATAATTATTTTTTTCCTCTGAAAAAAAGCTTCACATCTTTGATCATTTTGATATATGTATTTACCACCTGAATTTTACTTTAGATGCCAGGCTATAAGATACTGCCAAAAAGCAAAACAAATATATTTTTCTCATTACTATTGCAAGATATTTTTAGTAATTATCACCTGATTAACTTATGCAAAGTCATAACTTCTCTACATACTATCATTGAGGACTTAATCTTGAAACTTCTGTATGGAATTAGAGCAGCTTGAATTGAATTACATTTTTGATTTGTCAAGTTATGAAGTAGGATGGGAATCAGCTTGCCATATAAAAATGAAATTGTGTATAAAAACATTTATCCAACAAACAGCAATTATTAAAAAAAGCAATTACTTAGCTCCTGCGGAGCCATTTCTTTCATGCATGAAGCCTGTGGACTGAACAGAGCAAAAATGCTGAATTTCTGTGATAGTTAAAATATTATTTCCTTAACATACACAATAATACCATGATACTGAAGAGAATATTAAACTTAAGGAAGAGGAAACACGTTCATCATTCACATCCCTCCTAAGGAAGCTCTGCTATAATTACATTTCATACTAAAGTTAAGCCCAAAATAGTACTAACAATTGAAGCATCCACCAATGTCACTTTTTCCCCTTGAGCACACAAAGGCTTTGGAATGCCACATAAAGCAGGGCACTGAAAACATAAACTTTAACCAGGGGATTTTGTGGTCTTTCATCTATTCTTGTTTTGCTCTTGGCAAAACTTTAAAGAACTGGCTAGCTTGTATCTAGATTTAAATATGTGGGTTAATAGGAAAAAATGTGCAGGGACATTGATAGCATAATTACAAAATAAATTAGACTTCATCTTAGGTCAGAAAAACAACTTGTTAACAACTAAACTAAAACTTATGTTTTCTTATTCTTCCTGAAAATTAGAGAACTATAAATGGGCCACAAAGTTTTTAATAAAGCACAAGCTCAAGAAAACAATGGATTGTTAGCATGCTTATGTAGGTCAAAGCCATGTTTTACTGGATAATATCAAGGAATAAAACAAAGATCTCTAAGCAGAAGTCACACTTTTTGTAAAGAAAGTATTTCCTAAGAAAGATTAATTTAACAACAATAATGATAAAACCCCTTCTAATTGCAAGAGTATCTCACTAATATGACAGTTACTTTCCAAGTCAGAAAAAAGGACAAGCATCTGCTATTAATTTTCTCAAGTGTATTCTAAAAGATGTTGTAAAAGCAGCGAGTGCTAATGGAGAATACTCTTTAAACTTCTTGCTAAAGAATAATATTTTCATTATAAATTCTTGTAAAAAGGCTTCAGTTTTGATTTTTTTAATGTGTTCCTTGTTCACACTGAAAAGTTTAACACTGACCAACATGGGAGCTGCCGACAGAATTGGTTTCTTAAAAATGCTCTTACCAATATTAAAATATTTCATTAAGAACAATTTTTGCATTTATTACCCAGTTCAGGATTATGTAAGTTTTTGCTTTTCATTAAGTGAATAGAGCAGAAAAACATGTAGTCCATAAGCCTCAGATTGTGCCCTTTTCTATTTTTAATAATAGTAGACAACAGCTTTTAAAAGCACTAGAAAATAAATATATAACTAAGTAATGCATTTCTGAGCTGTTTCAGGCCTTCTTGCACATTTCCATGACACAATGTCTGCAAGTACAATGGCATAATGCCCACTGGGTTAAAAACTGGAATGCTATTTGTTCCCAAAACTGCATTTCCTTGTAAGGGAACAAGCTTAACTTGACAAACAGTTTTCAACCTTTCACTGCATTTTCAGATAAAAATCAAGGGTGTTTTTTTTTCATTCCACCCCCCTCCCCGCACAAGATCACAGGATTAGGGAAGAAATAAACATCTTTCTGTGGTTGGTAACACTGAACACAAAGATGATACTTCCTTTCACAGATCAAGAAGTTCATTCTTAATGATTAATAAACAAGCCATGTCAAGAGTTATTTCTTAATTTATATAAACAGTTACATATTTAAACCTAGCAATGACTTCAATGCCCCCTAATAAAATGCTTCCAGAAGCTGCAATGGTACAGTAACACCAAGCAGCAGTGATAAGAGAAAGGAGTCTACTAATGGGTGTTGCTCTGTAAAAGACTATAGGATAATGAAACTCACACTTAATTGCATGGTCTCACAAAATGTTTTAGTTTGCTGCAGCTGACTAGTATTTCTTCCAGAAAAACAGCATTTCCAGAAAAGACCTTGTAGGAAAGAGCTGAAAAGTTGTATACCACATTGATTGATACTGCCTCTGAATTTCAATCCAAACTGTTTAAGCATTTGTGAAATATTTGATGTTATGCTCCACGTAGAAATCAAGGCCTAGTATGGTGTTAGCATTTTCAGTATTTTTACTTGAAAAAAAATAATTTAGATAGACTTCCTTTAGAACACCTTCCCTTAGAACACCTTCCCCCTTTTCATGCATTGCTTCTCTTTTTATGGCAAAGGAAAGATTTTGAAGACAAATAAAATTCCTGTGAGGAGGAAAGAAAAATGATGGAAAATGCTTCTTGCTTTTAGATCAACAGGAGGTCACAAACTGGAAGAAGGGGATGATCAACCTAAAAAGGAGCTGTGGTAAAGGGGAAGACTTAAAAGCCCATTAAAGAATATATGACTGGGCAGCTGCAAAGATAAATTTGGAAAATAAAACTGAATAGGAGAACAGTCTCTGACCATGAATTCACCTGAACAATGAAAATGTGGAAGTTTCAGCTGTCAGATATGGATGATATTCCTGTGGAGCAGGAAAACAAATCTTTGGACTCACACCTAACCTCCTACCTCAGGTGTTACTCTTACTGTACACTCTTTCCTCTTTTTCAGGCCTGCAGTTTCTTCAGATGTGGAAAGCAAGCTAAAGGGTCTCCATTTTTGGCTAAAGACACTCAAGATATGACTCAGATGAAATAATCACAAGCCTGGAACAAGTTGATACTTCCTTAGGCATTCCTGTCATTGTTGAAAACTGGCCCTGAGCCCTTTTCTGCATATACCTTGAGCAGTATATTGATGCATTAAGCTGCAGAGAGTTTATGTTACACATTTACAGGGAGTATGTACAGGCTCAAAAGCTTTCTGGGGAAGTGAGGAGTTTGCATGATTTTTCAGTGCTTCTTCAATATCTGCCTGTACACTAATGCACAAACCCCATCCTCATGAAGCAAAGAGCAAGCACTCAAACTCAAGATATGCGAATGGCCCTATACCTTCTTTTTTTGTGTATGTGCAGCTCTTCTTTAGAGCTGCACATACACAAAAACAGTCCTTGCAAAGATCACCTAATGAATCAATTCAGTGAAATAATACTGTACAAAGGGGCATACACAACCTATATTATCCATTACTTTTTTTTTTCTTAATAAAGGAAACCCAAATCTTTAGGAAACATCTGGCTTCCCACAATCTGTAGGAAGTTTATGGTTAACTCCCTCTGTGGCAGCTCAAGAAGTATTTGTTAGCTTGAATAGGAGTATTTTAACAAAGCAGTAGGCATCGTCTTGCTCAGGGAAATTGCAGTGACAGATAAGACACTCACAAAACCCAGACATGTTTACTTAGTGTGCCTATAGCTGCTGCAGTAGGGAGAGTGGAGCGCCGAGTAAGTGTGACGATGCTGAGCTGTGTGAGCTGATACTGAATACAACACGGTTAAACTCCAGCAGAACAAGTATCCCACGTTACCACAGCTGTTTACAGACAAGTCTTGCTCAAGATAGATTTTTAACTTAGTCCTACTCAATATAAACCTCGGTGTAACACATGTGGCAGGGAGAAGGGGTGGGATGCTGAAACAGAACAATTTCTTATTTTCATACAGAAAGCAGCACCAGCAAAGCTCCATTGAAGAAGCTTGAGAAAACACCGGTTTTTAATTTTTTTTTTTTTTNGCTGAACCGCGGAGAAAGAGTCCCAGGAGGCACCTCGCAGCTGGAGAGCTACCGCCAGCGGTCAGGGCACACTACAGACAGAACTCAGCTTTAAGATGTTTGCTGCCATCTAGTGTCCTTATTGCCGGCGCCAACCTTCCCAAACGGCCAAATTGCTTCAGAAGACAAAGTACCAGTTGACAACACCGGGTTTGGCAGCTGACGCTGCAGAGGAAGACAAGCTAAACGATGCTTTACATCAACTTGGGGCTTTCTCGGTGTAGAATCTGGATGGAAGGTCCCTTGAAATGGTAACTTTGAACGAGTGTTTAATTCAACACAGTAATAAGAAATATTACTTTGTGTAGACTGAAAAAACTCTTAAATTATTTGCTATTTGGGAGCATACCAATATCTGGGGATTTTTAAATAGGCAAATACTTAAAAATACTGCCTAGCTGTTAAAATGAAATTAAATTTTTGAATTAAAATACCAAGTTGCAACTTCATCTATGATTATTTTGATCATAAAACTTGAGGTACAGCTGTCACCTAGACTACAGATAATGTCACATTAACAATCTGCAAATTATGCAGTGACAGTACCTTACTCTATTTCCTAAGAGTATAAGCATCTAGGTTCATTGCTATTAACAGCACATGCTCATCATTTTTCCTTTGTTTGCACAAACTAAGAACCAGTATTTTAAAGCTCTTTGTAATGTCCAGAAATATTTTCAGTTTTAATGACTTCAGAGAAATTCAACACTTCAGTAAGAAATAATACACCACTGTTAAAGTAGCAGCATGAGAGTTAAGAGATCCGTACAGGAATCTGTCAATCAGGGGAAATCAGCATTAAGATCTATATGCAAGCATGTAGTTTTGTGGTATTTAAGTCAAATGAAGAAAATACTGATTCTGAACTCAAATGTGTCTTGTTCTGTTGATCTAGGCACTAGTGTTTGCAAAGCTAACAAAGCTGACTGTACCTGAGCCACCCAATCGCACCAAGGAGCTTTGAGGAGGTAGAAGATGCCTGACAGCTACCAAACTGACTGCACAGGGAAAACTGTCTGCACACATTTTGACAGCCAATTATGGAGAGTAAACACAATCAAATATGTGGAAAAGAACATTTTAACCTATGGACAAATTTTTGTCTTGAATCCCTACTTCAAAGCAGAAGGATATAATAAAGCAGTTTTGTTTGGCAAAAGATATATCTGGCCTCATTTTTAGGTGCATTTGACTATCTTTGCACAAGTGAGTCCAAATAATATAACTCTACAGTTACTGCAGCGGTAACAATTCAACGGTTTTCCTGCTATGCTGCCAGAGCAGAATCTGTAGCCATAAATTAGAACTCTGCTAAAAAAAGTAAACTAGAATTCCTAAATCTTTCCACAGTCATGAGTTTTATATATGAAACATTTGCTATAGCAACTGCTAAATGTAATCTCAAAACTGTCTTTATAAGTGTAGCAATATTCATCACCGATATCAACAGTACAAAAACTACACTACTTGGGATAGGAATCTATCTGTAAAGTATTTTTGGCGCCCAAAAAATGATATTGATTATGGCAGGAAGGTTTGGTTTTTTTCCTTCTCTGAAGAATCACTAAAATAATCTCAGTTTAGATTGAATGCTTATGAAGCACAAGAATCTGTAACATAATGACCATATATATATGTGTGTGATTATAACAAAAAACCTCAGAACTGCTCCTTCAGGGATGATTCTGGAACAAAGTACTTGGAAAGGATCTTTGCCACAAGAAAATAACTGTCCCAAACTGCCAAACCAGACATGGGAGGGTGTACATGTACCTAGAGGCCTATGGCTAATGTGTGCTACTAATTCAGCATAGTTCTTCAAGACACCAGTCATCAGTGAACACCGGTATGAAACAACTTTTCTTTGATTGCATAATAAGATGTGCTCTCAGAATGTTTTACACTAAAGAAGCATATCCAGAGCCATGAAAACAGTGGTGTCTACTGTATTAGACCGAGACAGCTAGGGCAGACTTAGCAAAAGCAGTCTTGCTGCATAGAAGTAATTTGTCCTAAATCCAACGATCACTGTTACACTGCATTATTAATGCAATTAATGTCTGTTCTTCAAGCAAGTTAATGTAGGTTTAAAATTACAGATTAATTTTCATATTATGGATTTCTATTTTTACAAGTCGAAGCTGTTCTACAGTAATGACACATGCAAAAATACAAATCACATTAATTTGCATTCATTTGCAAGTTATAAGGGTTTTTTAATGGAAAAAAGGACTGCGTAATTTGACTGCTTCAAATGATCAGCTAGCAATTTATGTGTTGCCTTGTGTGGTTTAGTTAAGATGGTTAACTATCTAAAGGTATATTTACAAATACAGTCGTAGGCTAATCTCCATTTAAGCAGCACTTTTTTGGCTTGCACATACCTGATGTATATTTTTGAAGCTTTATTGCCCATGGCTTTGGGAAATGCTTTACCTTGCTAGCTTAACCTACAAATTAACCTCACAGTTTAAGAGTATCCTAGCACTGGGCCAGCATCAATTGCCTGGGGAATTTTTCTACCATGTGCTGACAGAATGAGGATAGTCTTTATTTGTACTCTTACTCAAACTCATTTGAAAGATTTGGAGTAGTATTGCATTTTAGGGGCAGCCTTTACTGCTGAGATCTGTGTAGCTTTTATTTGTGCCTCACCAACAATTTTAAACAAGGGCTTAGAGTGCTATAAATCTAAACTTGTCCTTGTAGGTTTGCATTACAGCAGGCTTTGCTATAAGTTGGGAGGTTTGCTGCTTCACAGAGTGGGTACAGAAAAAGTCACATGAATAAGAGCAGGACTTGAACAGTTGTAGCCAGAATGGGTTATCTAAGCTTCTATCAGTTCAGTACAAATTAGGTTTGTCTGCACACAGAATCATGACATCCAGCCCTAGCCAAAGTGCCCAGCACAAATAGTGAGAACACATTTACAGGAGAGGATATTTTGGAGATGGGGTGGACCCAGGTGCTCCTGTTAGAAGTTAGAATCTACAGCTTTTCTTGGTTTATAGACAAGAAAAAGATGAAACACAAGTTTTGAGAGCCTCTCCAGCATAATTCCTAGCTGGATATAACATATTACAATTCCCAAGCACCTGTTCATAATCAGTTGTGAGCACCAACATGCCTCTTTACATTAAATTTTTTGTTAGCATATTTAGAAAATTTGCAGAACAAAGGTCTGTGAAAGCACAGGTATTTTTACTCAGGAAGAGATCCATGCTGAAAGGCTGGAGAAAATACAGATTGCCAATTCCAAAACCTGCCAATACTGGATATCAACACTCAGCTTCATATTTTTGCTTCAGTTCTTTCAGGGAAAGTATGCTGTTACATTATTTGGTCAACATAACAAAGTGCTATTGTGAATACCAAAGGTAGAGGGAGACTGAAGAGCATAATTTATGCTGCAAGATATCTGACATGCTTATCCTTTCTATCCCTCTCATATGAGTACAGGTACTTATTCACATCTCTGACCTCCTTCTTTTATCTAGCTCTATATTTGTGTATACTTCTTTCTTTGCTCACACTCCCTGCTCTTTCTTATTTGGCTCATCTTACTTACCATAACACTGCATATTTGGTCTGCAAGTGCTTGGAATGACCAGAAGTTTGTCAGCTCTGGGGTACTTGGTCAGATACTTCATATCTAGAAGAGGCTGACAAACGTGAGAGGGGACAGTGCTCTCTGGACAGTTTAACTTTTAGTTCACCCAGCAACTTCTCTAAAAAGATGCCTTTTTGACTGAAGGATATATAGATGATGGAGTGCTGAGTTGATTAGCCCCATTAAACACCATTTATCAAAGTACACTGCTTTCTGAGCAGCTCCTACTAGAATTTAAGGATCTCACTGATCCTTAACCAGTCTCTCATGAAAATAACCTGCAACCTCAAGTATTTCAGAAAACTTTACTCCTCTGAACACAATCCTGCAACTACAGCCCATACACCACTGCTAGGATTTTTATTAGAGAAGCATTTTAATCACTTTCGGGATATGACTCACTGAGGTGATAAACATTCTCCTCAGGTAACTTTTTTATTGTAGAACGCATTTCAAGCACCAGAAGCGATGCCCTAGAGAAGAAAATCCATTACAAGCTGGGGGTCACAGCCCTACAGTAGACACATGCCCTGAGTTAGAGACAGCCACACTCACTCATCATGCAGAATGCCACAGCTGTCACTCGTGGCTATTGGTGCAGGTGAGTTCATAGACCCTAACTAGTGTCCTGCAGCTTCTGGAGTAGGTTTCTAACCAGGAGGCAGTGTTCTGAGGGTAGATCCTCTGGCTGGATCAGGGTGAGAGAGGGCACTGGGAAGAGGTATAGCTACTGTTCTGGCCTTTAAGCTTTGAAAGCCAAATTAAAATAGTACCATCTGAAATATCATTAATAGTTCAGTCTTACAATAAGATATAAAATGGTGTCTTTCTTTTTTTGATGCTGTATAATGGAAGCCGAAGCATTTTCTTGAGCACTGGAGGGCACTACAGCACTGAGGAAGAATCGAGCTTCAAAAGGACATTCCAGAAAATAATGAATGCTTACAGACATAAGAAGGGGCGGGGGATCAGAAGATTGCAGAGCACCAATCATTCATTGCTGTACTGTTCAGACCTCCTTCAGCTGGAAGTACTGCAGCTTTATATAGCCCCGTGACCATATCAGCAAACCTCTGTATAGGCAAGCACTGCAGCAAATATGTAATGTTTCCTTTTCAAGTATATTTATTTTCCTTGAATACATTTTAAAAATGTGTACTACATATGTATGAGATATGTATGTATATGCATGTATATAGACTATACTGTGTATGAGATTTTAGTGAAAAAACTCATAGCTGGCTTTGCCTACCCAAAATACCAAGCCAGATAGGGTAAGGGATCTCAGTTTTGCAGTTTCAGTATGTTATTCAGTCTGTCCAATATAAACCTCAATAACATCATTCCTTAGCTCAGTAATGTTTTCCAAAAAAAAACCAGGATCAGATGCCACACTGCTATTTCCTTCTCCAGACAAGGCTTCAACTTATAATGAGCAGCTCCCTCTCTCCACATTTAAGAGAAGGAGAGAATCTCAGAAGTGATGGTTATCCCCGGTTCAAGAAGCTACCAAAGAATACAAACCAAATTTATCAGTAGTGATAAAGGGGGAAAGAGGCAAAACAAGGTAAGGGTAAGATTATTTTATGAAAACTTCTTTTGGTGAATCTCAAAAAGCAAATCGGATACAGTGTGTAGGTGTGATGGCATTCCTACATTTACACAGTCAGAACATCAGAAATATGGTGGGATTTTTTACCTTTTCCTCCCACTCATGGAATTTTCACTCCAGTTGTCAATTATCTTTCACTCAGACATTTTAACACATTGCTATTCTGTCACTTTCCATGTTACTGCTCTGTAAATTTCTTTACATCTTACTCCTCTTGCATTACAGTTCCATCCCTTCTTCCTCCATTTTGCTAGGAAGTTCCCCCTCTGCTTTTGCTTGCTAGCCTCCTACTCTGTCTCACCTTCTGTTCCTAATCTCAAGCTACCTCTCAAGATCCTTCTTTTGAATTAATCTTTGTGCACCTCCCCTCACACACACATTGCTATAGGTTTTCAAGGTCAGAACCTTCCTATTTGTTTAGGAGGTGCCAGGTTGCAGCCCTCCCCTGGTAGTCTGCTCAGGTCTCTCACCAGTTAATAGGGAACACTGACAGAAAGAGAAGTAATCACCAAAAGAGGACTGAGACTGTGGTGCAAAACAGGTTACAGTGCTAATGGGAGAGACAGGCAGATAGATCTCCTAGTGTTTCTGTGAAATTGCTCCCAAAGTCCAATTTCATCTAAAGTAGCAAGATCAGTTTTTACCTCCCAGGTTGCAACAACCTCAGGACATACACATTCTGCATTCTTAGGTCTCTGTCTCAGGGTAGCAAGTAGCAATTTTACTGAGCAGAAAGCTTTGCCACCTCGTGAGAAAAAGGGTGGCAAATACAATTACTTATAGCACACAGTGTTAGTTCCCAGAGCCTGGAGTGAGGTATCAGGAAATAAATGCATTTGCATCACAAGCCTATGATCCTCAGTCCATCCATGCTGAGACATGTACCAAGTTAAAAAAGCAGTTAGTTGTGCTTTAAGCTTGTGGCAAAGACCAAACCGAGCTCTTGCTGTAGCTATGAATCATGTTCTATGCCAGGTTTCAGCAATATAAGCTAGTTAGGCAGAAGCAATCATGAAAAGAAAGTGGTTATTTGATTCAGTAACATTTATATCAATGTGAATTAAAAGTTTGTATTTTAAACTGCACAAAGTTATTTATAGTTAGAATTAAAGCTTCCCAAAAAACCCAGAATGATTTATCTATTTTAACCTCATTCTAACAAGGTTTAGTTTCTCTGGTTCTCACACTTGGATACTTTTATTATAGAATTAGGTATCTTCCTAGCCAATAAAAAAAGGTACTCAAGCTTATAAAGTCTAAGTAAAAGAAGATTTCTTGCACCTATCTACTAATATCTGCGCTAATCCATGATGGGAGAAGAGGGAGAGAAAGCCAGAGATATTGTTGTGCTTGCATCACCAAAACTATCTTGTGATAATATTATGCTAGAACTATTCATTCATTCAGTGCCCAAACTCGTTTAGATTAAAAAGGTCAATTAAAAACGCAGAGACAAAGACTTCCTTGTTCTGAAGTGATATAGCAGCTGGAAAATGTGAAGTTTTACTTGCACAAAACACAGTCTTTGCTACTAAGCTGAGCATTTCCATTTCAGTAGAAATTCTGTGTGTTAGACTGGTTTTGAAGGAGCTGAAAGTTTCCAGTGTAAAATGATGCCAGTATACATGAAATATTTGCAATTGTCTCCAACTTAGTGTTAATGCTGCAGATAGCATAACAAGCTGATTTGATTATGCCTAGTGTTATTCATCAATGGAAACACATTCACTCAATGTTGCTAGGCTACCAGCCTTATTTACAGATAGTTAGAAGCTTCCAGGGCAGAGCAAATTGAAAAGCTTCAAGAGCAGATGTAAGAAGAACAAATAATAAATGGCACTGATGATACATTAGAATTCATTTTAATTTGTGTTGTAGCGCGGGATCCCATTGAGAGAACCAGCAAGCAGGAAATGCCTCGGTACTTAACTAACCCAGTGCACTGGAAGCACTAGAGTTCAAAGAAACAGAGAGAACGGGAATTAAAGAAAGCCTTGGCACTGCACGGTAATTGAGGTGACACATTTAATATAGGGATTTGATTTTCAAAGTCAGTGGCTGAAGTCACCAAGAATAAATATAAAACCAGGAAGATGCACCTATAGATGAATCTACTAAGACAAAAATTTGCTGTTAATAGATATTTAGTTGGGCTAGCCTAATAAAATAGAGACATCATATTTGCATTTTGTTGTCACCATTTCAACTGGACACAGACTGACCCTGGGACACCCCATATTCATCAGCATGGCTACCAAGAAAGAGAAATTTCATCTCCAACAAGCTTCACACAGCACATTTTTTAGAGATTTGGCAAGCATTGGCAGTGCTATAATGACAAAGCAAACCTACCTACAGTACCTCATAGCTGGCATTGAGGGTCCTTCATCAGCTTTGCCTCTGCTTTCTTAAGGACAGGTACCCAGGAACTGAATGCCCTTACTCATAGCACTGTCTCACAGGTCGACTCAGGGGTTACAAAGGCAGGTTGGTCCACCAGAGAGTATAGGGCATGCCCAGGTTCCAGTCAGGAGACAAAAACATCCTAGAGACAGGGCCATAACAGTCCAAAGGCCAGCCAGGAGACAAGCTAGCAGCAACATGAGCCTACAGCCCAGCCAGAGCTGGATGAAAGCACACCTGCACTACAACTTGAGAAAAAAGTAGGGCCCCACCCTGAGCTTAAATGGTGCCCTGGGCCTATGGAGAGAGGCTGAGCAGGGATCTCAGGTGAAGTTGCTCAAAGCAACTAAGGCCTCTTGATACCCTTGGGTTTTGTCATATTTTATGCATTGCATGGGTTTCCCAACAAATAAAATGACAATAGGTGGGGGAGAACGAGACCACTCAAGCCTGAGTCTGAGTGTATGTCGTGGGGTGTCATATTACCACACAGCTTCCCCATGCTCCCAGTTCAAGCATGACCAATGATTTTTTACTAGTGGAACAATTTACCTGTACAGAAAACAGTCTGATTTGATTTATGGAATATAACCCCATCAAACACAAGGGCAGAAAATAGATTTTGGCCAAGATAGGTCTGATAGCTCAAATCCTGTCCTGTGAGGAAACAAGTAGCTGCATCTCTAAAAGAAATCACTTATACCCATGTGACTGCTTCAGCTTAAGATCTAACAGGTTTAGAAACAAATTTCTCTTGATGTTGTTAGTGAAAGGTATGCAAGCATATAAGTGTTCGCACACAAGCAGTCTTAATGAAAAAATCCTAATGAAAAAACCCAAGAAGGGTTTGTTCCAGCTGAAGGACTAGAGGAGGAAATTTGCAATGGCTGTAATGCTGCCATCAGGGTTCTCACTGTAGCTGCACAGTAAGCCTGATGACTAAAACTTGCTGAAGACCATGAGTCATATTAGGGCATACCTCCCCTACCTTGACTGGCTGGGCACCCTCATGTCATTTCTATACAGTGCTGGAGAGGCAAGAGAATCTCTGCTGAGGAAAAGAGCACATTAAAAAACAGAGAGAGAAACAAGTAAAATGTGTTTACAGCCTGCTCTGTTGGTTTGCAGCTGGCATGCACTAACATCCATCACTAAAATGTTTAAGGCTCTATTACTCAAGCAGACGAGTGGCAGTAGCTGCAGGCACAGAAGCAAATTTTACTCCATTAACCCTCAAATACCACTTGGAGTAACTTATCTTCTCTGGAGTTCCTTTGTTTTATCCTAGCGTGACAGGATAGAGCTTGACTCATCTAATTCAAGCACAGTGGGTGAGAGAAAGGAGGCAAAAATATTAACAAAAATGTGCAGGGACCACATTAGCACCTCTTGGTTCCAAGGAAGGAGCTGTGTGGCAATACTGCCTTGGCAAATACCTCTGTGAACAGCACACTTATCAGCCATGACAGGTTATCACCAAAGCAGCCTTTTGTAGCCCAGGGTGCCAGATAGCTGCTGGTGTCCAGCCTCTCTGCTGAAAGCTGGAGAGAAGAGTGGATTAAACCACACATCCACTGTCAGCAGTGTATCTTAGTTTGCTCCTGTGAAGGTTAGTTTGCTTTACACAATGAGTCTTATTCTATGGGACCTCATCCTTTCTGGGCACAGTGTTGGAAAGCAGGTGCCTTCTCAGGGTGGTGTGAGGTGATACAACAGTGTGTTGAGGAGCACTGAAAAGTACAGGATCCTCCCAGACACACAGATTAATGATGCTTCTGTTTTAAAAATACCACTAATCACTTGAGGCACATTTAATGTCTAATCTTAAGAGTTGGGATTTGTGACTTTTGGAGATGGTTTACATCTTATCTGTGTTAACACAGACCTTAATTTCTCTGATTGTTTTTACCATGGTGACTAATACCACCCCCTGGCAATGAACAGGGATGTTTCTATTAGATACACATTCTCCTTATGCGAGTGTAATGCTTGATACAAGGTATTCGGGGAAAAAAAATGGTCTTTTCTGGATACCTACATGGAACTTCTGCAGTATTGTATTTCTTATGACATTAACATTTAGTCTGTGTTGAAAAAATACGTGAAGTATGTTAATTTATCAGACTTTAAGTTTTCCATATGTATGGGTGGAACATCCCCAAAAATATCTCAACTTCCATGATGAGGACTTAAGTTTTTCTCCTTTGTTGCTCTCTAAAAAATAACTACATTTTTCCCTTTATCCAACTACGACAGAAACATTTAGCACAAGTGGAAGATTTCTACATTTATATAGAAGAATCGAACTGTACATTTATCTACTGATTTCAGCCAAATATGTGTGATTAAAAATTTATTACTTCCTACAGAATTTGTTACAGAAAGTCTACATTTTATACATGTTACATTCTTTTAGTTAAATTCAGTTATATTTTTAAGTAACTGCTTTCTTTAAGGTAAATCTCATTTTCTAAGGTGACAAAATATCAAAAACCATAAAAACTCTTCTCTTTTTACTAAAATTTAATGTTTTTATTGCATGTAGTTTTAAGGTTGTGTTTTCTTGATTAAGAAGATTCAAGTAATCGATTTAATCGTGTTTTTATCAACCCTCCCAAATTAATAGATCTGAATATTAATGGAGGGAAACACCTATCCTGGCCTTGGTCCATCACTTGAAAAAGAAGAAAAATGCTTGAATTGCCAGTGAATGTGATCTGGGAACTATCTGAAGCCCTGAAAGATTTAGGCAATGTATTCCTCATAACCTATTTCCCCAAGAGTCTCAGGACCCTTTTTCCATAATATCCACATTCTTCACTGGGCACCTGAAACAGCTTCCTGCAACACACCCTGTCTTGGGACTGATTTATCAACAGATCACCATGAAAAAATAATGAGACTTTACATCCCCACACTAAACATGTATTTCCTAGGCTTCCTTCAGTAAGTAGGAACTAGTGTTTTGTAGAAGACAATTTTGGCTATTCTTATCTCCGTCTTGAAGAAAACTGTCATGAGGAGGCAAATCTTATTTGTAGTAGGTATTTTATGTTGTTTGAAGTAATTTCAGACTGTCAGTTTTCAAGTGGCTCCCATGTGCACTTATAATTTTATAAAGTTTATATTTTTATAAAATATTTTCCAGAAATTCCTTGGTTTTGTTTTAGTAGGGCTAGTATAGGTAAAATGGTCAGAGTGAGAGAAGAAATTGAGGACCTGCAGAAATTCTAGAATCCAGGTAAGCTTACTCGGAAATTTTAGTGAAGGCTTTCATTTGTCTATTGTCTTTTTTTTTGGTTTTGGCTTTTGCTTCTTTGTTTGTTTTTTTCTGCCTACATGTGGAATAATTTTCCAGGAGAGAAAATCCCTTTTCTTACTCAGTCCTTTTTCTTATTTTTTTCCCCTTTTTTTTTTTTTTCCTTTGTGCTATTTTGGAAAAGTAATAAGATGCATTTAGGCTATCTTTATCTAAAGTGACTTTATAAGTAGGACAAAGTCTGAATCTCTTAGCAGAAACTTACACAAAAATACAGATTCTCTTTTTTTTTTTTTTTCAAACTTTTACGGGTTTTGGTATTATACAAGAGAATACATGTCTAAATTTAAACACAACTTCAAATTAAAAGTTAGCATTAATTCTTTTAAACCTCACCTGATTTTAAAATAAACAATTATGAGGTTTTTTTTTACAAATATTTGTTCTCAGCCCTTTGGCTTTGTTGGAAATATCATTGTAACAGACTTTCCTGTCAAGACAACAGAACTGTCTTATTAAAAGCAGACTGTCTCAAGGTGTCATTTCTACTTTGCTTCTGTTGAGAAACAGCAGAGGGACAGATCAGATGCACAGCTGTGTAGATAAGTACATAGGAGTGGGGAAAGCAAGTAGTTAATTGAAATTTTATCTCCAGAGAATGTTTGGGCTGTATTTTCTGGATGCACTCAGCCTCATCAGGATAGTAGCATGTCCCATCTTCCTTAGACAGCTTTTCCTGCTCAGTCTGATGTCTCACTAGAGATACCAATTCCTGTGAGAGAGAAATCTTATTTTCCTTATGCTTTTGTTGTAGCTCTAGGCTACAACAGAGTAGAGCTCTGGGCTCTAGCTTGTCCCATTTTTTCCCCACAACACTGTGCTAGTGATTCACAACATCTTTGCTGCCAAAAAGTTTAGTGGGAAAGCATGTGACGCAAATGGGTCAAAAGGAGGAGAGGTGATTTAAACAAAGCACTATGACAGATCTCCATCTGTACAGTTCAGCTGTCACATGTGGCTTTCTGGAAGGGAACTAAATATGTGCTAATAGAATCATAGGCTGTGACTTTTCTGAGGTGTATGAACAGAAAATGCTTCTCTGATGTATGACTTGCAAAATACTGTGATAGTCTTAAAAATGTCACAACAGGACAAACAAAGAGAAGTTCTGGGTAAATTATGGGGGGAAATTATGGAAAGGAAATGCAGAGACACTTAAAGGAAAAAGGAGGTGCCAGATCTGTTAGCCATCAAAGCTGCCCATGACTGGGAAACATGCAAATCAAATCTGATAGTTACATCTTGTTAAGTATCATACAGAATTTCATTTGATTGCCTTATTTTTCCATTGAGTAATCTTGTTGTAAGGAACCCTATACTATGCTAGAGGAAGGCATATTTAAGCCTGACACATTTCAGATATAGCCAAATGAAAATGGATCTACTAGAGTTATGTACTACCTCAGGGCTTCAAAGCCAGGTAAAAGTTTTTTGTGTTTGGATATCTCTAGGCTCTGAGACATATTTAGAGAACTCTGGAACTGCAGAACATGTCCCACAAAGCCTAAAGGACTAGGAGAAATTTTGTACTGCTGGATGTTAGGCCATTGCAAACTTTCCATAGTGGGCATGAAACAGAAATTTTCTGTAGGAATGTAGTAAATTAAAATTGCCTTAGAAGTGCTTTTAAAAGCTAGTTAAACATTTATCTGACTAAACAAAAGCAAGTTTTCTATGGCACGTGGTTCAGGCAGAGCAAACTTGCATATGTCTACTGCAGACTGACAATGGCATTAATGAACTCCATAGCTTCTGCATCAAAACTGAGGCTCTATGAGGAGAGATAAAATGTCATATTTGGCCACACTCCTACACAACACCTTCATGAGGGCTGCCAAAGCAAATGGGACATCAGAATGTGACACACACTCTTTTGCTTTTGAAGTACAATGCTGAATTCAAGTATTTATTAATAAGGCTAAAGTTCTCATTGTTTCAGAAAATGCCTGAACTTGGCTTTATTTGTTTAATTTTCAAGAGACCAGTTATATTGTTTGATATTTGTTCAGTCACAAGAACCATACTAAGAATTGCTTGAGAAATAGTGCATGTACTTCATTCTTAGAAGAAGGAGACGTCAACTCATTTGGTGAGATTGGTGTCTGAATCTGAGATGTAATGCTGCTCCTAACGAGGCACACAATCTATCTTGTGCATGCATCACCATCAGTACAGCTGCAGGCAGAATAGGTTTCAAAAAGTAATAGGAAACAGCTCATGTTTTTCTAACGGAGTTCCTGACAGCTATTAAGGCAGCTAAACTGCATTTTTAGAAGAGATCACATTTTATTTACATTTTATTTAGCTGCATTCTTATGCAAGTAAACAAGCATTGCTTTGCTGCAGTTGCTTAAATGTTGGTAGAATGACTTACGAAAATCTATGAGCCAGACAGGAGACAAGATCTTGCAAAGACTTGCAATGATTCTTAGCAATTACATATCTCATGCTTGCTAACAAGGAGAGACTGATATATTTTTCAGTGCTGTTGAAACTCGTATAAAATGTTTTTTCATACCCTGCTGCTGAAATGCCCTGTAGTGGCCACATTAAAGTCATGGCATGGGGTGACCCATCTTACATAACTGTGGACAAGGATATTGGTTATCTGAACCAACGGATTTTTGACTCAGGAAAAAATGAAAAAAAATCCCTACACTAGTGAAACTTGCTCTAATACAGAAAGTGATATCTCTAAGTGAACAACGAAATATTTATTCCATAATAACTCTATACATGGGTATAAGGAATGCTAAGAAATTATCTTAATCACAACTTGTATACTCTGCAAATTGTCTAGTAAAAAAAATGCAGATCCAAAATTTTGGACAGCCTGGAAACCTTCTTTGCACTCCATATGTTACATAAATTATTGAAAGATACAGCAGTAACTTACTGGGATGAATTTGTTATGCCTGGTTAAAATGTCTTCCCTCACTAGTCCAAGAGAATGAAGTAGCATTCTAATAATTGCATAAAATTTGAAATGGTTCTTTCATTAAAAAATAGTATTAATAAGGTGTTCCTCCATAAATATCAGGGGTTTTGGTTGGCATTTATTTATTCATTCATTTATGTATTAATTTATTTATTTATTTATTTATTTTAGAAAACCACATTAAGAATAAATGAAAGCTGTAAATAGCTATTTCTGTCTGGAGAAAAAGAGGAGAGAGCTGAAAGACTTCTGTTGTATTCCCAACTATATGTATGTGTAAACAAGCAAAAATAGAGAAAGTGGAGCAAAATTCTTGGCATAAAAATGTGAACAGCATGCAATAAAACAGCATAAAAATTACCCCCTTCTTGCTGATCTGGATTTTGCCTCTCTCTCTCCCCCTATCTTTTCTTTTTGAACTCTGGAAATCAGGAACCTTCTCCCTCATTGACTGTGGCATAACGGTAGGAAAGGAAGAGCTGGCCTCAGCTTAGATCCAACCCTAAAGAAATGGAGTCACCATTTGGTGCACAGCAACACTCAAACTTCTCCGATCCACGGCATAGAAGGAAATTGTCACTAGCTGCCAGAAATAACATCAGGTTTTGTTTCTCTGCAGCATGACCTGGTTGCAATTGTGCAATTGGACCAGTATGAAAAATGGTATCACGAATGTATATCCTGCACGGAAATACAAAATATATTTTTCCTCCAGCTGAGCAAAGTATGCAATAATAGGCTTGACAGTAGGGTATGTCAAGAAATGTTTTAGGGTGGGGTTTTTTATCCTTTTATGTTATATTTTTGATCAGCAATTTGCGCTGCTTTTAGGATATTATTCTCAACATATTTTTCTGTGTTTTTTCTTTAACTATCATTACCCTACTATTGCTTTAGAAGTTTTACAAAAGACACTTGCGCAGATTGCTGGTGCCTTTGTTAGCACAGAAGTCTTGTCTGCAGTGAGTTGTTTGCCTGGATCATGCAGGATGATGCACAACTGTCCAAATGTTCTTCACCTTTATCTGAAGAAGTAGGGCTTTGTCAAAAGTAAAAGTGGGTTGTCAGTGATGGATAAGCCGTGCTCTGAGCTGGTCTGCTATTGTTCTGTGTCAGGCTATGTTCATGAAGCACTGTGTCCTCTTACACTTCATCTGTCATTTAAAATCTTTGAGGGCTTGAAAAATTAGAGTTTAAATTAAATTATTGAAACTAGTTTCAGTGACATACAATGACTACATGTCAAATAAGATGAATTCATTTTTTTCTTTTCTGACCTCAAAGTTATGAAACTATGGAATAAATAACATATGCAGTCTGACATTGCTGTATGCATCATGATAATTGTTGGAGCTGTGTTTTCCCATGTGGCACCCTTCATACTTCAGTCACTAAAACCAGTTGCTCCAAATCTAATTTCTATTAAAAATATACTGTACAAGTTTTCTAGCCTTACACTTAGTGAGAGGCACTTTAATATAATTTTATTTTATTTTAATGAACATGGTAAGTATCTAAGCTTCTGATAACTATCTTATTACAGTCTGAACTAACAAAATGAAAAGGAATTGTTTTATTTTTCAAAATATATTTATTCTTTGCATCTTGATTGATGGCTTTGCTTGGCAAGAACTTAACTCATGTGATATCTACAGTGGATCCCAGGTTAACTTTATGAAATTGACTCAGGGTTGATTGTTCATTGTGCTTGTGACCAAATGCAAAGGTGTGACTTAGAGAAGTGCTGGCAGAAAAGGTACTCAAGTTCTTGCACAGTCAGAGGAGTCACATAGCAGCCTCTGTACCCAGTTGATCTGTCAACCAGAGACTGAGCCCTCAGATTGGTTTTGCCCCTTGGGTGGGGGAGTAGGCAGCCTTCAAATGAATGAATAATTCTCAACTGTGTCAAAGTACATAATTTATTAAGGCTAAAAAGAAACACTTCAACGAGACATTCTAGAGGACTGCTAGCTGTGCTCCTTCATACAAAGTAGAAAATTATATAAGTAGAGGCCACTCTTGCCTTCAGGCTACCATATATTACTATCATCTCTGTATCAGAAATGCAAGTGACCTGTCATAAACATATAAAAATATGTTAAATCTCTCTCCAAACTCCACTAGAGGTTTTTGCACACATCATTTTAAATAAAGGAAGCAAAGGTTTAGATACAGTCAAAGAGTTGCTCTTTCCACATTTTACTTTGTACCATGGGATAATGCTACTAACTCAAGTCAAGTAGGTCTTTACATCAGCATAACTAGACTTGCAAAATCTAGATTTTTTCTCAAAAGTTTCACCTCCTGAAACTGTAATTGCACAACCACGTCAGTTTTCTAGGTCAGTGTTGCAGAGAGAAAAGAGAAAACAGTGTGAATATATCCCTGGAGGCAATTTCCCATTACTTTCAAACCAGCACAGCATCCTCCTCTTCGTAATTTTTGAACAATTCACTTTGTTAACCTTTGTAATCACTAAGCTGTTTGGAGTCCCCACCAATAGAGGAGCTAGACCAAAGTATGAATGGCTTTAAATTGTTAGATCAACCTACCAATCTCAATATATTCAGCTGAAGCCAACCACAGCTGGGACCAAATAAATCATCACTGAAATAGTTACTTAGTGCATGAAATAATTCAAATACTTTCTGATATCAGTTAAACTGGAACAGAAATTCAGCCTGTTTTTGAAAAGTCTAGTGAAGCTGCTAGGCCCCCCCACAAGAAAATTTCTTCTTGTTGGAAAAAATTCTCCATGCAAGCCTACAGGTTAGTGTGGGAGGAACACATAGAACCAGACAATGTTCTCAACCTATTTAAAGACTTTAGAAATTGCACACTTGGGCAAGTTTTTCCTATGAGCATTTGCAACCATAGTTTCCAGAACAGTGTTACATTTGAGACCCTTGGCTCAGAGTGATACTTTTAGCTATACATCTTGAAAAGAAAAAGGTGTACAAAAAGATTTTCTTCCTTTTAAAAGAAGAAAACGCATCAATAGTTTTAAACAAGTATTTAAACAATGTATTTACATGAATCAACGTAGCAGCAGGGTATCAAGCAGAGGGGTACAATACTCTTTTTTTTTCATTACCTGTATAAGTTTGAAGTGAAGACAGGATCAAAGATAGTTTCACACCAGGCAGGTAAAGAACAAGCAGTCCTGTTGGGGAAATAAGTGAATTTATATTCTAAGAAAGTATCAAAAGTATCTGGATCAAAAATATCATTCAAAATACTGATCTAATGGGCAATCGGAACCTGTGTAGGACAGTTCTACATTGAAAATGCTAGGTTTGATCTCTCTGGTACAAACAAGAACCTGGTGAAGAAGCATGGCCTTAGACTGTCTGAAAGAATTGTCACTCGAGTACCCTGAAGAGTTGTTACAAACTCTTTCCTCTAGTACTGTTAGAGCTACTACACTTCTGTTTATTTTTTCCCCCTAGAATTATTCTTTTTTTCTCCTTATCATCAGATTTTATCTGAGTATATTAGAATGAAAAGTTCTTCTAGATTTTTAAATATGAACAATTTTTACATGCTGGGAATTTCAGATGCCTGTATATATGTGCCTCTTGTCATGGCAAAATGAGCAGAAAAGTGTCCAAAAGTTATGTTGACCTCAGCAGTCAAATGTGATAGCCTTGTATTTTCAAAGCTACATTGTTTTGAATTCTGTAGACTATATACAGTTTTGAGTGCATTCCTTCTTTTCTGTAAGTGAGCAACAAGAAAGAAGATCTCTTTAGGGTAGATATCACTGCTTTCATCATATAATTGTAAATACTGTATGTACTACACTGTCAATAAGCTATATGTATTTGTCTTTCCTCTTTAGAAATACTGCGCTGAACAGTGAAAATACGTTGTGTTTTAAGTGGAATATTATTTTCCTTATAATGATGGACTGAGGTGACTAATCTAATTTAGAAGTCATTTATAGGATCATTTCAAAGGAAAGAAAAAGAACATACACACTCTTTTTTTTTTCCATTTCTAAAGATTATAATTTCTTTGAGTTTTTTTTTTTTTTTCCTATTTGACATTTTACATTTACTAATGAATTTTACTTTTGAATTTTCCATTCTGGGGTAAATACTGTAGCTTAATGCTGAAACATTGCCAGAGGTAACATAGGAGGGGTATGCAGTGTTTTAATGTTTTCTGACATGGGACCCATTTCTCCTGAGCACATCTTCTATTGAAGTTGCTGAACAAGGGAACCTCTGGTCATCTGTGATGCTAAAGTCAGAGGTGTATTGCTATGTATTCTAAGAAATGTAGTCATCCTTTTAAAAATTTGATCAGGTATACCTTGGGATTTTTGATAAGGAACTGCTCAGCAGATACCAGTGTGATAATTTTGGATGCTATAGAATGTATGGTCTTAATTCACCAGGACTGTTAAAAGGGTGATAATTGCTTAATGTCTTCTACTACTTCCTTCCTTTCCTTTTATTAGCTTGCTTTGATTTAAAGATAATCCCAGTGATCTCTTGGCTGAAAGTCATGTAAATATGATGAATGGATATTCTGAATCAAATGAGTTTGTTTGCCTCAAGATCATTAATGTATCTGCTGGCACATTAAAGGATTAGCTAACTCCATTAGAAGAACTGACATACATTTATAACATTCTGGTTGAAAATACATTTACTCCATGCAAAGATCAGGAGACAGAGGAAGCTATGGGAAGTATTAAATTAATAAATCCATCTGTTTTGTAATTCCTGTCTGACTCTTATTTTATTTTTGGATATTTTGTCCTATAATTTGGACCAAATCAGTCTGAATCTGGAACATTAGCTGATGGATCTGTACAAGTCCTCATAAGGGTAGCATGTGTCTGAAATAAAATATTTCCTTGGTTGTTTCTGATCTTTCCAGTTCATTTTACAAAACCAGGAACTGTTTACAGAAGAAAATAATTAACATGGTGTAAGTAAAAACCTAATGTGACTCCATAAATATTCTATTTCAAACTTAGAGATTTTCCTTTCTTGCCATCAGATGTGTTCAGTCTTATCCAGTTGTCATGAGAGGGCAGTGAGAAAACAACAGCTAAAATACAAGTGCCCAATAATGCTTTTCAGCAACACAGTCTGAGCCTGAGGATTCATTTGTGAAATTTCATAGGTGTTAAATCTTATGGGAACTTTGGTGCAAAATCTAATATAGACAAAGTCCTCCATAGCTGTTTTCTGTGAAAAACTCTATGGCTATCTTATTCTTCACAGTATCTACTTCTGTCTTACTTTGCCCTTCTTTCAGGGACAGGATTAAATTTTTCTGTGATTTGCACAAGGACCCAGTAAGGCATGAAGAAATAACATGACAGGAATTACACAAGTGAGGTCTCAGGTGCCTTTGAGGAGGTTTTCTGCAAGAACAGTAGAAACCATCGTAACAGCTACAATAGACCAGATGCTGAAGAGTATCTGGCATTTGTCCAAGCATAGAAGTTTGTGCACAAGAGTCAGTGGGCTCTCAAAGAGTGTCTGCTCCCCACCTGCTACTCCCAGTGCTCAGCCTCACGTACAGATAACCTACAAAAAAGAAAGCAAGTATTTTGGGGAAGGTCAATGTCTTCCTGCTAAAAATGTGTGTTAACCACAGTCTAAGGCTTTGGGACACCAGAGGTTAGTGCCTCCAAGTTTTTTCATGTTTGCCATGTGAATACTAACCTGGTTGTTCATAATCAAATATGCTGCACAACAAATAGGCTGCTGTGTTGAAGGGAGTGTACTCTCACAGTGAGAGAGTCTCCTCACAGTGACAGGTCAAAAGGTTTTTAATAAAAATGCTGGTGTCACCTCAACCCCATGTTGTACAATTCTAATCTGTTCAGGTCCTCAGGTAAAGAGCTACATTCAGGACTAAGGTTTCTGCACTATAGAACTGCATTAAGAGTGGTCCTGGAAGTGAAGACATACTGGCTCTTTGTTCTGCCTCGTGCTGGTAGGTAAATGGTAGAAAGAACAGCTAAACAGTCAGTTAGTGGTTTTGCCTAAAGATCACATCTCTTTGCAGGTTCTTAATTTTTAAAACCTTGGAAAAAATTAAAAAGCACATTTTTAAATGGAAAATTTGAAGAGGTCAATATAAGACTTACAACTTCTTCTGAAACTTACATCCTCCTCTCTTTTATTCCATCCCTTTTCCCTGCTTAGATAATCCTTTGCTAAATTAATGTATTATCTTAAACAATTTGAAATGAAGTTTTCAGTACATGAATTGTCTGAAATATTTCACTTGGCTCTGGTAACACTAACTTCTTGTGTAATGATGTTCTCCTTCCTAGAGTTCTGCTTTCGCACCATGCCACCTACTGCTAGTGAAACTGGTGAGCTCAAAGTAAGTGCTTAGAAGGGAACTCTGATGCTGGTGTAAGCCTCAGTGTTGTGAACTATCCTGGTGAAAGACTTTTTGTTAAGCAATCAAAGAACACCAAAAACACTCAACAAAGTCAAAATACTGCATTGTATGCAAGTAGCCAGATAGTTCTTCAACTATGTTTTCATGTATGTCAATAGGAACAGTTATTGTGGTATGTAATATTCGGTAATCCACACCTAAGATAATTTAGTGGTAGTCCAAGATTGCAAATTTACCAAAGAAACAGCAGCAAATTAACAAAAACTGCATTATAGCAGCACATATTTAGTGCCTGTGAGTCTGGCTTATGTCCAAAAGCAAGATTCTGCTCAGTGGAATTTTGCATTTAAATCACATTTTGGGGAAGTGTCTTATGAAAGGTCCTCACTAGAAGGTGTTTGCCCTTGCATAAAGTACTACTAAATTAAAGCAACATTTACTAGACCTTAAATTTGATCCATTCCAAATTACCCCTTCCATGCTAGACCTTCTGTAGGAGTAATGTTCTGACACAATTTCTACCGTTAGCTGACATGTGTAAGCAAAATTATCAAAAGGAAAAAGAATGGATGATTATGAGTGTGAGCTGGAGAGGCATGAAGTATCTCTGATATGTGCTGAGCACCCCAAAACAACTTTGAACAGGAAAGCTGCTGAAGCTGAAGTGTTTTCAAGTGGCTGCAGTATCAAGCCTCCTTAAGAATGATTTAAACTATTCTCATGGGAAAATTCTAATTGTGCTGTTGAGGCAGTTTGCCCCATGGCATCTATTAATACTGTCAGCAGATATGCTCAAGCATGTCTAACACTGAACATAACCTGTCACCGCATCCCACCGCAGGGAACTGGAGACCACTGGTATGTTATCAAACAGTGGCTACTGATATGTTCTGGTGGTGGAAAAGGTTTTACTGTTATCACCTTAAGAGGGTCACTGAAATATCTTCGCTGCAAGGATAAAGCAGCAAAGTGCTGTTCAACAGCTTAGTAGTCAGACCTGTCCTCATAAGGACAGACTTTATCCATTAATAGAAGACAGTGGAGCACCAGAACATTTCAATGTAAGAAATAAAACCACAGTGACTTTGGAAATGCAGTAAGAGTCATTAAAGACATCTAATATATTCTGAAAAGTATGATTATTATGTCCCAAGTGGGAACTTGCACAAACTGCTCTGGAATGAGACCTAAGTTTTGTAGTGCTTAAGTAGTTTCTTGAAGTGGCAACTGCAGGACACTCTACTGAACTGATCTCATTAATTGAGGATTGGAAACATTTTTAACACAGATTGGCAAACACTGTTTTGCAGGGAAAACAAGTTTTAAAACTCTTAAAAGATTTTGCTGAGGAAATCTCCAAATGAAAGTGAATTTAGCAACTTAGCCCTGTGATTGTTGGACACCTGCCTGCCTTGGGAGAGAGAGGAGGGGAGGGAGAAGTGCTCCTTGATCCTTTAAAGTGGAAGGAATTGTTGTCACCTTGATCCCAGCTCAGCATCTTTGAAAATTGATTGTAAAAACATGTGAAAATCCTTACTATTGAAAGGCATGAGACAAAAAAACCCCAAAACAGTTAAGCTGACCAGAGTATAGAAAAAGAATTTCTCTTTGAAAAGTTGTATTTGCCAGACAAGTTGCTCTTTGAAGATGTTACTTATATATTTTAATAAGATGTCCTCCATACCTCTAGAAAGGGTGTCTATACCTGATCCAAGCTTTTATATCATTGCCTTCCTGGGTTAATTCCGATTAAACATACTTAACTCTGTATTTAGGTTACTTAATATAATTCAAGGTTGGGTGACTAAGTGACACAAAATCAGCACCTAATAAATAAGCAGTCTGGTTTTACTGGAAAGATTCCCAGGGTATAGATCAGTGGCATGCATTTCTTTGACTTTAGTCTATTTAGGATCAAATAAAATTCATCCTTGCACATATACTTTTGCATATACGGTGTGCAGGTCCTGCACATATACTTTTGTGACAGCTATGTCACTTTAAACTCCAGAGAAGTAACAAAAGGAAAGGTGAACTATCTGTGTGTTTAACATCCTTCATCTTCTGCTCACCTGCTGTTCCAGGCTGAGTGCTTGGCTTTAGTCAGTTTCTTGGAAAAGGAACTCCAGGGTGTGCATTCTTCCACAATAGAAAAAAATATCTTGAAGTATGTAGTGGACAGATAATGAGAAGCTGTAATGCAGACTTCCAAGCATCTAAAAATTGGACCTCCTTGCTGACTTTTCCTCACAAATTTTGGGAATCTGTACTTTGAAGTAAAGCAACTTGGAGTCACTGTGGATAGTCACCAATGTAAGAGAGGAAAAATGACAAAAAAGCTATACACATTTCAAGGGAATGCTTGAGATTTACTGTGCACAATTTCCAGTTATAGAAGTCTTCTTTCTATTTATCATTTTTCATGGAATGTTTTTCTTTTGAAAATAAAATGGTAAGTCAATAAGTTCTGCTTTCTTCCTACACTTGTAACTGTGATGTGTGAATTCCATAGTATCACGTATCCCTGCTGTTGCAGCAATGTGTCTTACACTGTTAACAATTTAGACATGAGTATCTGCTTTGCATATTTGGAAAAATGACTCTGAAATGCCTCCAGAAAGAATTCAGGAATACATGCTTCCTCTGTAATAAAGCCACAGGTACTGACATTTTTCTAACTGATTTTTAAATTTTTGTTAAAAGGCAATTTTGTTACAAGGTAATTTTGGCTTTTTAAAACTTTATTTTTAGCTTAAAATATCTCTAAAAATATGTCTGTCACTAAAATGATGATTTTTATAAAATATTTTTATCTTAAAAGTTTCAGAAATCAAATTCTTATTGGGCATAGTCCATTAGAAAATCTTTCCACCTAGACAGCTCAATAAGACTGAGATTTTTTCATTCTTTTCATTCAGATACTAACAGTGGACAACAGGGAACATTTCCAAAATGTGCAGATAAATATTTCACAAACAGGTTTGCCAAAATATTTTAAAACTGCATTGAATGCCATTTCCTAGTGTGGTTGAAAAGAGAAGATGAGATTGTGTCAAAGCAGATGTTAGCCTTTTCTTGCCTGTCTCCATCTAAAGTTTCTGGGTTAAGCTGGTCACTTTGTCCTTTTCTACTTCATATTCTGTAATTCATACATCAAATCTGTCCTGCTTGGCTTTGGGAAAGTCACTGGTAAAAATATGAAAAAGAGTTTGCTGATGAGCTCTTTGGACTGCTGAAGCCAGCTTATGATAGATCTTCTATTGTGGCAAAAATCCTACTAAGTGAAAGTTGGAGAAAGCTGCAAGAGTACCTAAGAAGGAGGAGGATGACCTGAGTAGCTCTAGGATGTTTAGTCTGATGTCAAGGTTAAGCAAAATAATTAGAAATGCTGCTGTGGGATGTGAAGATTATTAGCTGAAGAATGTAAGCACAATTAATGCCAGTCAATGTACTTGTTTCTTTTAATTGAAAGCCACTCATGACAAGTAAACCGGTCTATCAAATAATCATGAGTCCACTAGGAGACAGAATAACCCCTTTAGCCTAACATAAGGTCTCGCACTGTCTATTGTAATTACAAATAGGTGAATCTTAGCTTCATGAGGTCATTAAAAAATATTACACCTCAGCTTTACAGTGATCTATTACCCTGTGCAGTGATTAGCTTGCAGGTAGCTCGTGTGTTAGTGTAACAGCTAACAAATGTCAATGTCACTTTCTGAATACCTTATTTGCAAAATGTCCTCTCCTTGTCATCTCTTGCCAGCTAGTTTATGAGTACACAGAGCTCTACTGTACCTTTGTGGTCTCATATCTTTGAACCCTCTGCAGTTTCTCTGCCTTTGCTATCAATACAGTCACCCCAAACACTTGCTCCAAAACACTGGTGGTAATTTCCTTCCCATCTATGAGGCTGAACAGAACTTTCATTCTTCCTGTAACACTGAAGTGAAGATTTTTTAATTTTAAGTAAAGAATGGAGAGAACCTTGCAAGGTGACTGCCAGACGCATCTACAATGGAGTGCAGAAGGTGAATAGTGTGGAGAAGGAAATTTCCTGATCAACCCTCCTCATTTATTGATTTTTGTTTCATGCTGTGAAATGAGTTTGGAGTGTAAAAGTTGGATTCCTTACTGAAGAAAAGAAAGTGAAAGGATGGGCTCTGACCACCAAGGTGCATTTAGATTCATAGTTACAGTTAAAGAGCTTTAGCTGCGGTGTGGATGTCAGATTGTCAGCACTAGCTACTTCACTCTGCAAGCTTACTGCACTGATGCAGCCATAGCCTCCAAATTTTCTCAAAATCTTATTTTATGTTATGAAAAATTAGTTCATACATAGATCATCACAGCTGAATTTTTATATCTTATCTCAAGTTGCAGTGTAAGATCTATGTGTTTGCTTCCATGCAACAAATTAATTGAGCTGATAAGGGACCTGGGTATGAAGGTATTGCATTATCTGAAAAGGACAGTTAGATTAATAGTTTTGCTAATAAGAAAGACCACAGTGAGGATAACAAATTAACCAAGAATGGTCAGGAAAGCTGGGTGACCTCAATGGCAACTAAAGGTCAATGTGAGAAAATGAGATTTATGAACAATTCACATGACTACTTACATATGTTTGTCTAAGAAAGCAATCTTTGGATGGACAGGTATATAAAAAAAAAAACCTGTTCCATAAGTCCCCTGAGATAAAGGTGAGTCCTTATCCCTAAGTAGGTGCAAGTGACTCAAGTTGACAGCCTGAGACTGTTTACTTCCTAGCAGGAGAACTGCATAAGTGACGATGAGCATTCAAAAAATTATTATTGCAGTTGGTTTCTATCTTTGAGCCAAAAGCTCCTCTTGAATGTCTCCGAAATGAACACTTTGGATGTTTCTGGGGTCATGTATATTTTTTCCAAATGAATTCTGATAATCTAGTTTGAGGGGTACTGGTAGACTTCTGGAAAAAACATTCAGTAACTTTTCTTCTTCTCTACATTTTTGTGCTTATGGTAGGAAAAGTAGTATTTGGAGTTGGAGATTTTGAACTCAGGAAGTTGGCCCAGAACCTCCAGTGATGGAGGGACTTGGCTTGTGTTGTTAAAGCAGTATTTGCCTCAGCTGTAGGCCTGGCCATTCAACTTTGCTATGAAATCTGTAAGGACCTCAGACTTCTGGAGTGTCCATCTCTGCCTTCTTGTGTTGCCAGAGAGTTTTCTTGGCTATTGAGAGCCCACTTCTTCCTGAACTCCTGACTGTCAGCTCTTAAATCAGACTGTGCAGTTTGAGAGATTTACCCTGTAACTCTTTGGAAACTCTGAAAGACATGATCACTGTTCCAATAATCTCCGTTAGGAATATCCTTCTTATATAAATGACTTTGTTGCACTTGATCATCAGGAGTTCAAGTCTAAGCTACATTTAAATGAGAATGGTGTTTAAAAACATAGATTTACAGATAATGGACAATCACTGCATAAAGATAAACTCAGCAATTAACATCATACTTACCAGAGGATTCCTTTCCACTGCCCTAGCAGTCCAGCTCTCTGTGAAGCTGCTTAATGGCTTCTGTGACTCTATTCCAAACCTGGCTCCTGACAAGCTGCTCCCTGTGTAGTGCAATGAGCTCTGCTGCTCTGCATTTGAGTTCACTTTTTCCCTAGTAGTAAAGCTCTGACATCTCATCGTAAAAATGGGAGACTATGTATATTTCTTCTCTGGGACTGTTTCATCAATTTCCCTCCGTTACTATATCCTCAGTTTCAATTTTCTTACCTTGTTATTGCCCCTATACAATAAGTGGTCATATTTTTCACAGGGGTGTTTCTACTGTAGGCTCCTTTTGAATTTTTATGTAAACATCCTCTGATCTTCACATAAAAGTTATAAATGACAGCAAGGACAGTTTGAGGGTTCCAGCATGCTTTGTTAGAAACAAGTTACTGGTTTTGCCAGCATTGCTTTTTTTGTTTACCTGTTCTGGCTTATTGTACAAGTGCTTTTCTGTGGTAGTAGGTGGGTCTCTGTGGATCTTAAATAAATCTCCCTTTAGATGCTAAATACCCAAAACCACTTTTTGGATAGATCTTCCATTTTCAAAGTTATTTTGATACTGTGTTTCTCTATTTAAAATAAAGGTCAAAACCCATCCTGCTTATTCAGATAATACCTAGATGAGCTTTCACCCTATTTAAAAACATTAGAATCTTATTTACCTACAACAGGTTTTTTTTAAGCTCCCAGTGAACCAAAATTTTATGTTAAGCAAGCCTTGTGTTCAGTATGTTAGACTGGTAAATTAACTTCATTTGTAATGCTTTGAACTTTAAGATTTTCTGGGACTAGAAGCTGGGTTTTTAGTAAACAGCTACTGTCTTACGGAGTTTAATCCCCTTGGCAGTCCCAGAATCCAAATTTTGTGTGTAGGTGTGTGACTTTCTTTTGTAGCTTTTCTTCTGGTTACTTGCACAACCCATCAGCATATCTAGATAATGCAAATTTTAAATCTGTTCCTGCCTACACCTCCACTTGTATTTATTTTTAATGACAGCAATATTGCTTTGTCTAATAGAACACTTGGGGTTTAGTTTGCCATTTATATTTGTAGTTTTATTCTATGAAAATTCATAGTAATAGGTTCCAAAGAGTTTAACATAATATGAAAATAATCAAAAGTTTTCTGTGAGTTCTGTGAAGTGTTTTATTCTCTCCAAAGATCAAGCAATGTAATCATTATCAGCTTTCAAAAGCTGCTTGTTACACAGGTGTTTAAAGGATTTCTGATTTACACAGTAAGCTCTGTAATACAGATGACTACAGAAAATATTGGCAGTGCCATTAAAGTGTCTTGCAATCTTCTGTCTTTATATACATATTTTTGTTTTCTATTTACCCTCTCCTACTTCCCCAATCAGCATTTAAAATTTTTAAAATTTTAGTGAAAGCTATGTGATCAGAAGAAAAGTGAGCCTAAAGCTTCATTAGCCAAGGTATGACAAGTCCAAAAGCATAATAAATAGGCTAGCTAATTAAAGGATCTTCAGGGAGAAACTTAGGAACAATTTCTTGCAAGGATTCGTACATTTCATTCTTCTCTTCCAAAAAGGTTGAGTTTTGTGATCAAGAATTTGACATTAAAAGTCTGTATGTGTGTGATTCTCAATGCATTTCATCTTTAATTGTGTCCTATAGCATGTTCTGTGTCCTTTGGGGTACAACCTCATTTTCAGTCAAGTTAAAAGAAAATAAAAAGAAATTTAAGCTTAGAGCCTTCTTCAAGGTTACTTCTGTTCTCCTGGATGTTAGATGTAAAGAGTGTAGGTTATCCTTATCTCTAGCCTCTGGAGATTACATTTGTCAAGGACAAAGTTAATGTTACCTATGATAAAAATCATTCCTTCTTAACAGTCCAAGTGCCAACTGGAAAAGACAGGTATTGTATCAGAGTAATTATTCCACTCTTAATATAATTTATTCTTGTTTCTCTCTTTCTGTACTATTCTTTACCTGACATCATGTGTAGAATAAATAGGTATTCATTTATGTAAATTGATCATACCTTCATAAAAACATCCACTCCCAAAGCATCGGATGCCCATGACAAAATGCAAGTAACCAAGATGTGATTCTGGCCTCCACCTGGCAGCAAAGGCGCATGATAAAAATGTAATAATCATAATAAGTATTGCAAGGTGGAGTACACCACTTGCAGTATGGAAAAATGCCTGCTAGCACTGTATGTATAATAAGTGATCATGCCATAATGTTAGCCAAGCTGAAACATTCTCCTTCAGGGACACAAATTCCATAGCTTCCTAAGGTAGACATGATAAATATTTTTAGAATTAGCTGATTCTGATGGGAAAGGTCAGTTGCAATAGAAGTTTAAAGATTAATTTTTCTCCTGGACATTAAAAAATAGCTGAGTCTCTGTGGACTAATGAAGAATGTCATTGGTACTGGACCCTGGAAAAGTTCTTTGTACCAAATACAACAGAACACACTGTAACACCAAAGAAACAATTTGATAGTTGCATATTATAATTAACCATTTGACTACTGCTGAATAGACTATGTGTTTTTAGCTTAAGTGTTTCTTGCATCCTGCCAAATCAAAAATATCTGATATGTTACAAATAGGAATCCCTGGTTTCAGGCAATTTTTTTAACCTTAAAATGGCAGTGAAAGGACTTGAGTAAGTGGGGGTGAGTTACCAACTCTTCACGCATTTCATTTTCCTAGTGTCAAATCTAATGATTTAAAAGGCTCTCTGGAATACAGAAACGCCTCTGCTGGACCCTGGAGTGGCCAGATGATTAATTCTGCATCTCCTTTTGAGCTTTGACAGGTTTCACACCAGTTATAGAATGAGATTTCACTGTAGTGGCAACTAGTTCTATCCAGAACAAGCAAACATGACTTCTTTGCATGTGGCATTACATGTCCTGGAAAAAACTTAAGTAAATCAGTCCTGGGGGTTCTGTTCTCACTAAATAATTGTATCGTGTGCTCAGCTGTTGAGTTTCAGGTTTAAGTGCAGTTTCTCCTCCAGCTTCACGGATACAGCTCTTGCAAGTATTTGTGCAGAAGCAGAACTTGGCAGGGAGGCAGCACAATTTCAGATTGGCACATTTCCCACATTGCCAAGGAAGTCAGCAGTCTGTCAATGCAGCAGGTTTCTGGGGGCTGGCGGGTGGTTAAGGCTTGGGGCTGCCCCCCACCCACTTCCTCAACATGTCACTTTGAGTCAAGAACAAAGGAGACAACACCCTGTGCTCTTATGTAGCAGGGCAGTGCTGTCCTCTGTCACAGATAAATTCTGGTGACCAGCCCAGTGGGGAGCAAAGGCTTGGATCTCTGAAGGACCTGTTTTAACCCCGGTTTGGGTACACTGAAAGCTGTTGTATTTGACTTTTGAGTTATGTTCATTAGGTGGCTGTTATTCTTTCTGCACTAACTTTACTTCCCGCTCATATGGTCAACACAATGAAATCCTTTTGTCACATAAAATAATAATGTTTACAACTGCAGTTTTTACCCCTAGATGTGTAGCTCAGCAAACTCAGACTTGGCTATTAGAAACTCGTGGCTTCTTTCCATGTTGCACATTATCACTTGTCATAAAAATGCTGCAAGTGAAATGATGCCCTTTTCTTAGGTCCACGATGCAATTACCTTAGCGTGTTTGGCATTGACATGATTAAATAGATTAAATACCTCTATTGATATAAGATAGGGAATGGTACTGCAGCTCATTCAGACTTAATTTTGTTGGTTTTGCCAAGGCTATACAGTATAAAACTTTTCACTGACATGAACTGACATGATTCACAGTGCACAGCAGGACCGATTTTAGTGTGCTGGCACAGACAGTCGCTTTGCAGGGCTGAGCTGTATATTAGTCTGCCTCTTGCATCTGTTAGATCGTATTTATGTAGAAATGGATTTTGAAAGAATATACATCTCTGTCCCTGTGACATCTGCCGAGCCTCTTGGCCCTTTATCCTTGCCAAATCTGCCAGTCCATGTAGCTTCCTTCAAAAGGTCAGTGGGATTTTTCTTCTCAATTGCATAAAACGAATGTCAAGAACCCCATCACACTTTAACAAGCATTGCATGTAACTCATAGTGCAGAGTTTAGATACAAATGAGAAGACATGTTTTTATAATCCAAATATCTGTATACAAAACAGTTCATCACATGGATGGAAAGAACAAGATTTTGCTATTCTTCTCCCTACTGCACCCCCGTGAGATAAGCAGTTCACCTTTTCTGCTCTCAGAACAGCTTGTTCCTGCTCCTCACAGCCCCAGGCCACAGACTGGCTCCCAGAAGGTCTGTCTGCAGATTCAGAGAAGGAGAGAAAAATGTCAGGCAGGTTCCCTCCCCCAGCTGCTGTCTGCAGATCAACACCAGACTTCTAGCATTTGACCTGCCAGTGTTCCTGTCGTTTTATCTCAAAAGATGCTTGTTGACTTAGGATGGAGAATAGAGGTCAAATGCTCAAACTCAGATTGTGTGTGGATGTTTTTTGTTTTTTTTTTTNGTATCCCAAATTTATTCCACACTATTTTTAAGATGCTGTTACAGTGACAGCAATTGTTCTCCCACTGGGTATTCTTGACTAGTCTGTCCAGTCTGAATTTAAAATGAGTGGTGGTATGGAGCTTTCATCTCAGAGGAAACTGACACTCCCCTTTCCACTGAAAAAAAAGCTCCCTGGTCTGTTTGAATTTTTTTTCTTTTTGATAAAATAATACCCTTTCCCAACTAATTATATCTACCCAATGCTGGGTAGAAAGCTAGAGCAATACAAATTTATTTTCATGAACTCTAATCATGTTCACATCCAACCCAGTCAAAGTGTGACAATGCAGCTTACAAGGCAAAGTTCATAGCTAAATTAACCATTCTTTGGGCATCACAATAACACGTCTATTAGAATTAAATATGGAGAAAGGTATTGGATTGTAATTTAAATCTTCAGTTAACTGTAAGGCACCCAAAAGACAGTTGTGGATAAACACCCAGATTTAAAAATGTGTGTTTCAGTGAAGGATAGAATTTTCTGTAGTTCACACATTTAGCTAAAAGAAGTGGAGGAGGAAATTTTTTAAAACTCACTGTCTAGGTATTGTCACAACTTTATCAGAACAAAATAAAAATTTGCTTTCCAAATGGACGGAATGTTAGTTTAATCATTAAAGAATTAAAAGGAACAGCATAGGATTTTTTTATAAATTAACTTATGCCAATGGCTGCAGGAGGCCACCTTACACGTTTGTGTTCCCTCTCTTACAGCTATGATTGCTCTCTGCTGAGTTACCCAGACTTTCTGTAGCTTGGCTATTGAACTTCCAACACTACAGCTAGTGACAATGGCCCTTGATTGAGATGGATGCAGCTGAAGATGTCTGTGAAGGATGCTAGTTGCTGAAGGTTCAAACAGGAAGAGAGACTGAAAACACACAAATCCACAGGAATTTGGACTAGCAGGCACATAATTACGTGGAATAAAAGACGGAAAATTCTGTGAATGTTTTTGAAGACTGTATTTTTGCAAAGGGACCTAAAAATCAGTCTGAATATGAAAAAAAACCCACCATGTTTCTTCCTGCCAGATGTGACAGTCATTACAGATTACTGTACTATACTAATGCAGAGCAGGTGGTATGATGCTCAGTTAAGGCAATGGCAGGTGTGATCAGATAACACTGTAACAGTTTATTAATTAATGGTGGACAATGGTAGAACTGTTGAATGTGGAAACACACTTGGTAATCCCTGTTCCTGTTAAGTGAATTAGTTATGATTATAGCTATACAGACAGTCTGACAAAAAGTAGACGCATACATTCTCTAGAAACATTTAAAGTAGTTCAGTATACGGTGCCATATTTGGTTTGAGTACCAGAACAGGTAAAGTATATTGAATATGGCATGAAGTGTTCAAAGGTGAATATATCCAGAACTGTTTTCAGAGTCAATACTGATGGCTTGAGTTCTTGGGTGGCCTTTGTACTGTTTTCATAATTGTGTTTATAACTGTACTGGAATTATGTTTTGGACCACGAATTTCAAATTGATTTAAATATCAGATTATGATTCTAGGGATCTTGGTTATGCTCCTAAAAAAAGAAAACGGGGACAAATTATTTTCTGCAATGATATTACCACTGGAATTAATGCTCATTGCCTTTCTGTAATGATTAAAGGACTAGATTTTTTCCTATGTTCCTTGAAGTATCTTTCACAAAGACCAAAACTAAGTAAGAGCTTAAACATGCAGGTAAATACTCAGTGTTGTTCACTTAAATCAAGTTGCGCATGCTCACTGATACTTTCTGAACTGGCTTTTTCATTAGGAATGGAGATGCACAATGCTGGCAGCAATGGGTTCTTGCTTATTTATTTTATGCATTGAGGGTGATTTAGAATACTACAATGGCTAAATGGCTAGTCAGAACTGCATACTTACTTTTTAGAAGTGAAAGTATACCCAAACAACAAAAGCAGTTTCAATAGTCCTGTAATATTCATTCTGGAGGAGGTGACAAAATGATTGTAGAGTATTGTAAGTAACCAGGACTTTCAGTCTTCCATTTGAATATATTTATCCCTTGTTTCCCCTTTCCTAGCTAACGATTACTCAAACACTCAATTTGTAGGACTTGTAGTAGTGGTTATATTTTATCTTACTTGGTGCAAAAACTTATGTATCTAACTGTATCTTTCTCCTCTCTTATATGTTTGATCACATCACAGAATCACAGGATGTTAGGAGTTGGAAGGGACCTCTGGATGTCACCTAGTCCAACCCTCCTACCAGAGCAGGATCACCTCAAGCAGACTTGCACAGGACAGCTCATTATTCTTATGATAAGTCAATCCAAACATTTCAATTTCACATTCCATGAAATTATGCTTTAAGTCATTTTATGTGCTTAAAACAGAACGGGAGCAGAAGACTTTTGATGTGTATTTCCATCTTTCTTTTAATTCCCAACTGAATGTAAAAGTGAGCTAATATAACAACTAGTTTGCAATAGCATGAGAGAGGGAATGTGTAAATATAAAGAAAAGGC
Source organism: Heliornis fulica (assembly GCA_013399135.1). Lineage (NCBI taxonomy): Eukaryota > Metazoa > Chordata > Aves > Gruiformes > Heliornithidae > Heliornis > Heliornis fulica. The sequence goes on from VXBZ01005797.1 coordinate 445,975, forward strand.
CAAGACAGACAAACCTAGCTAATGTTGATTTCCAGGTATGTGGATATATTTGCTTTTGGACCTTTATTTAAGAAAAACAGTACGTTTTTTTGGAAATGTATGAAGCCTGAACTCCTACACCTGGCTTGTCAGATTATTCACTGCTTGAAAGAACACTGTAATGAGTAATAATCAGAATTAATAGACTTGATGTTTCAAGGGATACTGGTCTCAGTCTTTAAAAAAAAAAAGTGACAAGAGAACAGGAAAACAGAGCTTTTCAGTACTATAAATATGATTTTGTATTCACAAACTACAAAGTTTTTTTTCTCAGACAATAGATTTAAGTCCACTGTCTTTCAATGCCAGTGATCCACAACTGGTATTGGAGTAATTTTAATAAGTCTATATTGCCATGGAATCTGGACTTTTTTTTTTATTTTTCTCTTTCCATTGGCTTTGAAAGCACCATAAAGAATTTATCAGCATCTGTGTATTTCTAAACTTTCAGATTATGGATTTCCCTAGAAAAGCTTTTTCGAAGTAGTGTTCAGGTGTCTTAAGGCACTGCCTGTATAGGCACAGCCTGTAAAGACTATTACACACTGTCACCTCATGTGGATAAAGAGCTGCAAACTCCTCTGTGTGATTCAATTTACTCCTTTTGCATCTTCCTTCAGGTAATTTACAGAATATATGCTCTTGTTGTGGAATAACAGTGTTGATACAGAGAAACAACTTGCATTCATTGTTGCACAAGAGATCCCTCGTTCAGTGTATTTAAAGAAGATGTCCCTGCATAGAAGAAAATCTTTATGACCTAGGTACTTGAAAATCCTGTCAATAGCAGATCCAGATCTGTATTTTCCCAGTGCTCTAACATAGTACCTATAAATATTTGTTTCTATGAACTATTCAAAAACTATGCATGTTAAGTGACAGTAGCACTAAAGATACGATCTGTTTCTTTTGGCTTAGTTATTTTTGAAAGGAGTACAATACCTCTTTAAGATCTGACAAATTGAACTATTTCAATCTGGATAGAAGACTATTTCTAAAGCCTATACAATTATTTTCATTATAAAATTAAGACTTGATAAAAACTCCTTCATTGCTTCCGTTCATTGATATTATCTTTTTTCCAGCCCTTAAGAATTGTTGGTCCTGAATCCAAAACCAAATTTGTTTGTTGCCAGTATGCTGCATGTACTGGACAGATCTGTTTTATGTTGAGAATATAGAAACTGCTTTCCCTTTATTTTCCTTAGACTGTCTGTATTTCCCCCCAAAAAAACCCCTCACAAACTCAGCACCCTGTCAAATAACTGAACTCTTCTGGAGCAGTTGGTATATGGTTTATAAATGAAGAGTAGGAACATCTGAGAGACACAGTAGCAATCACTGTTTCTACTGGGTCCATGAGTTAAAGATGCTGGGGTTTTATTTGAACACCCACATCCTTCCTTCATTTCTACTACTAATTCTAATCAAACAGTATTATTCAGAGCTCAAAAAATAAATCTAAAGCATTAGTCATGGCCAGTTTATTATGTACTACCATTTAACTTCAATTTTCTCTCTTAGGTGACAGCTCTGCTCAAAAGAAAACCTCTGATTGACTTACAATTTCTTCTGTCCCAATCCCCAGCAATTTGCAACCTGATTTTGAGAAAACTGGTGTGAAGAAGATCAGAATCAGCTTATATTTGTACCTCTGAAGTTTTTGGTATAGTTGAATAGGCATAAAACATATTTTTATTGACTTCATCAATTCAAATACAGGCAGGATTTCCCTTAGCAGAGGCACTGGAAAATTAGCCATAAGCAATCCTACATAAGCGTCTCTGAAAATCTCTGGCGCTACTTAAATGCTTTCTGTGTAGCTTATTATTCACTGTTTGGATGATGTGCCAGAAATACTGTGGAGGAAGGAAGCCCCCTTCACAACATTCATGCCACAGTGTTTAAACTGTGAGCTTAGGTTATGAGAGCTTAAGCTTAACATTTATCCACATAGTGAGAGGAGTGAGGATTTAGTAAGCGTTTTTATCCTGTCTATTTAGGTTTCTTATCGCTCCCAGGAATATTACTGGGAATCCCAATTTCTGCAGTATGAGAACTCTGTAGCATCATGTTCTGCTGTCTTCTTCTCACAAATGCCTGAACAAAATTGTATTTTGATAATGCTTTCCTTAGCAAGTTAGCATGAAATAGTGCTTGATTTGGTCTGTCAAGGCTGATTCAATGGCATAATAAGAATAAAATGTAAGACACCAATCTAAAAGAAAAATTAATGTCAGATCTCTTCATTTTAATGCATGCTTTTTGGACACAAGATTCAGAGGCCAGGTTTTGTTTCCAAGGAGATGAAGATGAAAATCTTTAAAAAAAGGTGAACTTAAATAAAATTTTTAAAAAATTGCATGACTGATAAATTGCATTGATAGAGATTAGTTAAAATATAAAATAGAATCTATTACAAGTGGGTTTTAGAAAATAAAATACATGCTTTATGCCTGGAAGACATCTAAGTAAAAGGGCAGTATGAGAGCAAGTTTATGAATAAGAAGAAGATTAATAAGAAGATAAAGGGTAGATGAAGTGTGACTCATTTGATGAAACTGATGAGACAAAGATCTAGTCACTCAAATGATTTTGGTTGTGGAGCATCTATAATGAGGGTGAGAAGTACAAGCTTATGTGAGACATGAAGCTATGCTGGCTATTGTATTCTGGAAAGGTGAGAAGAGTAAGATGGAGAGAAGTAAGAAGCAAATTGCATCTCTAACGAAAGAACACTATGGTAGAGCTGAAAATTAAGTCAGGGGCTACTGATCCCATTGTTAAAACTGAGAGTATTGAAATTGCTCAGATTTGATGAATGGAGAGGATTAAAAAGCTATCCCAAGAGCAACGGACCTACTGCACTATATTGCTGGAATATGTGCCCTATTACAGTGTTTCAAAAAAACCACTTACTAACTTACTGCATTTACGACCAGATCCTGCAGATAGCACCCTTATAACCAAAGCTGCGCATACTTTACAAGATGAAATGAGCTATAAAGCAAGATGGAACTGATACAAATGAAAATTTTAACTGGAGATGACAAACATTTTTCATCAAGATAAAGGTTTTGCAATTATTTTTTTCTTATTATCACTACAAAACTATTATTTCCTAAACCCTTTAGTAGTTTGAAGTTATATACAGAATTTACAGGCACAAGGCTGTATGAAATAAAGGCAGCAATGGAACTTAAGTACCTGTAATATTTGTTCTGTTTCATTTACATTCTGCCTAGGATAACTCACATATTTGATTATGTGACCAAATTTGTATATGTTTAGTATTAATGTTCTGGTTATGAAAAAAAAATGTGTTTTTAATTCCAGTTGTGGGATTTTTTTTTTTTCTTCCAAAGATATAATTCATCCAGGTCAGTTTTTGAGAGCTGATATATATAAATTACCTCACTGGGTTAATTAGTAGATGGAAACCTATACGTGCTGTAGCTGTGCTTCTGTTGTTTCTGAAACAGCATGAATCAATTTCAATTCATTTGCATTCATAAGCCCTAAATGCTGAAAGCAAGAGACAATGATATGTCCATCATCCACACTGACTAATGACCTGTCCAAGTGCAATTCTCAGGAGCAGAGCATTTGCCAATCTCTACTCCCACTGGAACAATTATAAATATTGCTAGAGAACAAATGGGGAACGGAAATATGACGAAACATAGAGATATCCCCATAGTGTACTCTTAGCTCAGCTTTTGAATAATTTGTTATGTTCAGTAGTACGTTTACTAAAAGAGATACCTCCACTACCTGAAACCAATAACCATTTAAGAACTTTTTCCCAATGTATTAGACTTCGAGGTACATCCCACTTGAACTTTCATCAAACTTATTTTCTTAAATTTATTTCAGTTGTTTAAAAAAAATATTGAGACAGTTTTGGAAAAAAACCTCACCTATTTGCATTGGGTTTTTTGTCCTTTTAAAAATGTTTGTTTCCCTAGGGTGGAGAGACTAATCTGAAGAAACTAATCTTATATCCATATATCAGACTTCTGTGTCATGGGTAGCATCTCTGGCGGCTTGAGTATCAGCAGCACCCAGGGCAATATATCATATGTTAGCTCTCATATCTCTGCTAATCATTCAGTAGTAATTTGTGTCTTGAGATGTCACTGCATTGTGACACAGCCCAGAGTTGTGAGGGAGAGAGTTCTACCTAAATTTCTATGTTTAATTATCAAAAGCAAACACGGGAAAAAGGTCTTAGCACTGCATGACTGCTCTAATGGAAAGGGTGCTTTTGCCCATGCTTAAGTCAAAATACATTCAGTTACTGAATACTGAAAAAACAAAACATGAAATAAAAATAGAGAAATGTGAATCTCCTATTAGAATACACTTTCTGTAAACCTTGACGTGAGCAAATTCAGCCTTCAATAAAAAATTCAACTCTAAAAATATATAATTACTTTCTCAAATATTAAATGACATGTCAAACCACCATCTGGCAATACTAACATGGAAATAGATCTAACAAAATCCTTCAGAGCTCAGATTGCCATGACAAGAGTGGCAGAAGAGTAACATGTCTTTTACTGTTTCCTTTGTGCACAAAACCTAAAGTCAATAATGCTATCAAAGAAACTATCTTGTAAAATATCACCAAACTGCATTCTCTGGAAGATAAAATCACTGCAAGATGTAGGTTGTAATGAGTAGTTAAAATATGACAGAAAATAATACTTTTATACAAATGCACTTCAGACTTTAATACACCAAGATAATTTCTTTTTTCTTTTCACCATCTAGTGTTTTCACAAATAACTGATTATTTTTCTTTGCTGGTAAACTTTGAAAGATGGCAAAGAATTTACACAAGTAAAGAAAAAACTTCTGGGGTGGTGGGGTTTTTTTGTAGGTCTACGTTCCTCTACAAAGTTTTCTGTGCAACCTGGAAAGAATTTCAGTATAGCTTCAGATGTTAAAGTATTGAAATTTTAAAAAAAAATTGGAAACAGCAATTTCATAGTTCTTTCCACCTTTTCCCATTTCTATACCTTGCCTAGGTAGTTTAACATGCTAATTTTGTTTAAATCTTTGCATGTCACTGATTTCCCTAGAAGAAAGGAGTCTTTATTTTTTGATGTTTTGATCTCCCTTTAATTCTATATTCAAACAGAATTCTATGTGCTGGCAGGTCCACAATCTTTCCTATCACAACCTGCAGTCAATTCTGGAGCATGAAGACAACAGAGTTTTGCTGGGTAAAGCTATATGTATCCTTTGAAAGGTGTTAGGATGCTGTGAAGGAGGTGAGTTGAAAGCAATGAGAGAAAATACTACATTAGCACCAGAGAAACAGAAGTGAAGTGCCCCCAAAGAATCATTCTGTGCTACAGAATACGGAAGAATGAAGCCACAGGCACATTGTCCTGTTCCACACATTTCTGCATCGTGTACAGCTGATGCTGCAGGTTTCTAGTGTAGTTAAAAGCTGTTCCTGCTTACTTCACTAGTTCTGGCCCACATGTACCATCTCTAATGCCCTGCTATAAAGGAGACAGTCTGCTTAATAAAAAGGTAAAGATGTTCATCTCACTTTGATGATTGTGTCAAATTTACTTTTCCATACCCATAAAATAAACTGCAAAAGTGAGAGTTGAGACCTCACTCCTATGGTGTCCACCTTTAGTATGCACAGGGTTGTTTTCTTCCCTCCTTATGGAAATGATTCTTTATAAAGCAACTGCAAACTGCTACCAGGTTCATGTGATTATCTGCACAGCAGTAAACCATCAAATACTTACATCAAAGGAAGCAATGAGAACAAGCTTAGTAATTGCACTTGCCTGAGTAGAAAAGATCTAGTAAAATTTTGAAATGCCATATCAATTTGCTGAAACTCGGTATCATGCTCACCGGCATTCCATCTGCAATTGAATTTTATTCAGTGTAATTGCTAGGGGGCATACAGACTTACTAGTGAGGTAAGCATTTGTGACAGTGTTAGAGAATGTGATAATGGTAATGATCATCTATAAATGGAAAGCTGGACATCAGCTGTAGTGATCTAAAGACATGTACATAAGTAAGATTCAGAGCAAAAGAATTATTTTTTGAGGAAAGCTACCTTTTTTCCCCAGTTGGAGAAACTAGCATGGCTATTTGATGTCACTGCTGCCTTGCAGAAGATAAATTTGAAGAATTTTTAAGATAAAAATTAAAATCTACTGATTTCATCATATGATAAATGGTTGTACAGAGAAATCACACATTGTTACACATAGTGTTGGTAGAGATTGTTCTTGAATTTAGAATAAATTAATTGCTTAATGAACGAATGAGTAAAATGTGTTTGCTGTTGTTAATCTCCCACTATCATCTTACTAAATGTTGTTTTGATAACCTTATCTGTGGAATACTAAATTCCCAATTTTGTTGCTGAAAAATGAAAAGCAAAGAAATAGAGGAAAGAAAGGACATGAGAAAAGAAAAAGCACAGGACTAAAAGAACAAGAATCAGAAAGAAAGTAGAAAGGCAGTGATAAAAATCAAGAGACATAAGTAATAAGCAAAAGTAATTTCAGAAAAAAAGTGATATTGCTGAAATCTCACAGTTAGGAATCCATGATACTAACATCCAAGTATCTTAAAGAAATAAACTGAAACTTAGAAGCTGTTATTTAATATCTTTAACGATAAGATGAATTTCTCAGATGTTCAATATAAACTGCATACCCCAGTCTACCGGCATAACTGTTGGAAGGTGCTGCATGCTTGTAATTCAAACCAGCTTTTTAATGCTGAATTTCCACTGACAGAAAGGTCACAGAGTGGGGGGGGGGGGGGGGAAATAAAAATAAAACTACAGCTCTGGAAGAGCTTGTTGCCTCAACACTCAATGATGTGTAGATCCATCCAGGCAGGTACTAATTGCTAGCCCCATTTCTGCTACTTCTCCACTGCGCAGCCCTGGACATTTCTTAGACCAGATACTTGAAGATATCCATGGATGTGCCTCACCCTTGAGTCTGAGTTTCCTCTCTCTACCTGAACACAGAGGTAAGCAGTAATCCTCTGCTTCATAGATCTATAGTAAGAACCAATAGCTAATACTGATAGAGTGCTTAAAAATACTAAATACTTAAAATTGATCTCTTGTATGGGCTGATCACTGTTTTATTCTTTCATGTATGATTTCAATGCCAGGTCACAGATTTGTGTAGCTCCAGGCAAAATGGAAAACATCTGCCCTTCATATATCTGCAATCACCCATAAAATGATAGTCAAAAGATATTTACCTTCTTCTACTACCTTTGTCATGGCCAGACATAAATATTTTATCCTGTAAGCTACATCCAACTTTATGTTGAACTGCTTCAGACTGATGTTCCCCCTCCTTTCTGCGGGTATATGCAAAAAAGCCTCCTGCACTGTCTTTTCAGATTCATGTTCTCTGCAACAACAGCAGCAGTAGGATTTTCTTAGAGGCAGAGAAAGGAGCATCTGAAATCACATCTGTCCTCATGTATCATAAGTAAGATTGGAAAAAAATGAGAAACAGAAATAAGGAAGCAGAATGCTGGAGGGAATGAAGCTCTCAAAGATACAAGTTCAGAAAGAAATTAAATTCACAGACACCACTGGAAAGGGGACAATGCTGGGACTAATAGTTGTTAGTCTTCTTGATAGTTATCAGAGGAGGAAAAAAAGGCATAGAAGAGAGAAGACATATTACAGCAAGACAATAACATTGTTTTAAAGAAACTAATTAGAATAGCAACTTTGATGCTATTGCAAAGAAGAGAGAGGCCTGAGGCAAAACATTCAGATTAGATGTAAAATCCTTTTCATGCTTGCTCACCAAAATGGCTATTCAGGAAGTACATTTTTCATCTGCATCACTTCTACCTGTATTTTTAATCTATAAAATTGTTAGCAAATATTTTTGGATATACCACACCTTTGAATTATTGTTTGACTAATTACTGACAAAAATTTTAATAGAAGAGGAATTTCTAAGTAAAGTAAATAAATCTCATATACTAAATAATTTCTTTCTCACAATAAAGAATGAAATAGCTATATGGATATTGAGAACTGCCAGCAACTACCCCAGAACATATATCGTAAATACTGAAAAAAATCATGTATAGTATACCTTAAACCAGACTACTTATAAAACAAAACCAAAACTAAAACCAAAACCAAAGAGAAACACACAAAAACATATTAACCTTTATATTTCAGGCAAAAATTTCCAAACCTGAGAAACTTGTAAAGGAAGATAGACTTACGCAATATTTAATTTGAAAATATCAGGTTTTCTTATAGCACATATAGGGAGAACTAAACACTTTAAAAGAAGATATAAACTAGCTCAAAATTTCCAAGAGAAAATTCTGAGAAGTTATGTCCTGATACGTGTTGGGCCTAAAGGCTGTGAATATTGCACTGAATCATGTCTTTTCTTGCCAAAAAAAAAGGGATCATTTTCCTACTATGAAACTTCAAATCCCTGATTTGCAGCAGAAACTTAAAGCATTATCTTCCAGCAAATTGAGAATTGTTGCAGGTTATTCCAGATGCAGTCCAGAATGGTGGGTAATTTTGTATCTAGAATAAATATTTTATTGAGTCAAAGGGCAGCTGATAGCTGTCAATAAATTTGGCCAAAGAGAAAGGATAAAATTCCTACTGAAGAAAAGTCTTGCACCATCTTACTGTGATACATGTGCCAATGCATGTGCTTATGGACAGTATAAAAACACTGGCAAATGGAAGAGGCTGATGGGAATTTAGAAGGTTGGAAGAAGCCAGGTAGTTAAACACAAAATTGTAACAGGCCAAAGAAATCCCCTGGACTGAAAACAAATGACAGATGAGCATTAGATCTTCTTTCCCTGATCTTGGCCTTCATTAACCATTTGCTTATGGTTGTTTTCAGGAACAGAATACTGACCTAGACAAACCATTCAGCTAAACCAATAAAGCTAGCATGATTTTGAAAGAGATTTGAAAATGAACAATGCTACTACATTGCATATATTTTCAGGATTCAAACTCAAGGATGGCAGTCTTGCAGAAAAAATTCAGTGGCAGATGGCAGGAAGGGCTTTGCTCTGCTTAGATTCTGCTGAGGATTTTCTGCTGCCCCTTTTTTCTTGTGGAATGCTTAAATTGCTTGGTTTTTTCTACAAGAAATTAAGTAGAATATAAGATTAATATAATGGGCTTTTCTTCTTCAGAACCTGAGAGATTCATATGTAAAAGCCTCTCCAAAAGTGCATAGTTACTTGATTGGAAAATTACTTTAACTGCAGCAGGTGGACCCTAACTGAATTTACTTCTGACGCTTTTTTGGGAGACTGGATAGTTGGATCAAGGTTTCTTCCTCATTTTCTTTTATTTTCTGGTTTTGGATGCCTGCATGACCCTCGACTCTTGCCCTCAAACACCCCACCCCCCCACCCAGACCATTCCAGCTCTTGCTTAAACATGAAATGAGTTTTCTGAAGATCAAAGTGTAGGGCTTACTCAATATGCCTGTAGCAAAAGACATACACATTTCATTTTTATTTAAAATATGCAAGCTGGCGCATGATTACTTAGCATCTAATGTGAAGTGTATCCATCACTAAGAAGAAGAAGAGTGTACATTTAGGATTTCTAAACAATATTTCTTTTTGGAAAAGTTTTATTTTAGGACAGAAGTCTGATCATTTACAGTTACTGTTTATGAAATTTCAGTTAGAATATTTATCCTGCTTGAAATGCTAAATACTTTGGGGGATAATTTGCATCAGTCCTTCTGTATCCATTTATTTAGATCTTGCTCCTGAAGAAATCTGCAAGACAGGAAGCAATGTGTTTCTTCATCAGGCAGAAAGCACAGTGAATTAACAAGTGAAATTTCATCTGTTACAAAATGCCTGTAAAATCTGCTTTTGCCATTCAGTGGTATAGAATGTAATCCTTTATTTCTTTGTGAACTTTGTTTCCCTTCTTCCCTGCTCTAGTCAAGTTTCATTTGATAAATTTGAGAAACTACATCATTCTACAAGATACTAAATCAGGTTTAGATTTTTAATTATTGAACTAATTTTAACTAGTGTTTTATTATCTTGTGTTATGATCCTTTGGCGGGGAGAGAAGAGGGCACGGGGTCTGGGGGACGGGATGGGAAGAACAGTGGTGTTCCAAATTGCCATAACAACAGGCTGTGCCTCTTAAAACAAGATAAGCTGTGTGTCAAAGTAAAACTGTTGCCATGGTAACCGGTTGCATATTTAATGTGCAGCAGCCTGGTTTAATCAGTCAAATTGCCCCTTTTCAAAGCATCAACTGCATAGGTATTCTTGTAGTGGAAACAGTGAAAGGAGGAAAATGTAACAGCTACTAAAAATAAGATCTACCCTTTATGTTTGGTTTTTTTTTTTTTTCCTAAGTGACAGATTTTGATTCAGACAAGGTCACTTTCCTTCATTTTTGCAAGAGTCCAAGTACTTGATCCTGTCTTTCACCTTACAGTTCTCAGAAATTCTTCTCAGTTTTTCATGATATCCTTCCCCTAAACAGGTTAATAAGATATTAGCATCTAACCATGTAGCTGCAAGTTTAAGAAACCGCCTAGTGACAATAGTACATATTTATAACCTCTGTTTGGGAATAATTGAAAAATAGCAGGTTTTGTACTCAAATCAGTCCCTTAAATTGGTATCTGGCATTTTTGTGAGCTTCAAGATTAAATGGTCAAAGCTAAAAACTGTTGCATTTCTTTTAAAATTATTTTTCATTTTGATTTTTTAAAATATAAAAAATATGTTTATGCACTGAAAATCTGGATTGTTTCTCTTTAGTACTTTAAAATGTTTATTTTAATTACTAATCTGATTTTATCTCAAAAAAGAAACAACACAGAGTTTTACAGCGTAGATATCTGTTGTACTATGTCATGTCAAATTCCTGTCCTTTTGTCCCTAGAAATCAATGAACCATCAAGAATGACATTTAAACACTAGAAGAACACAGAAAAGAAAAAAGTAGCAAAGGCAGCACATATAACGAACAATCATGATATGGTTCTTTTGAGATACTAGTTGCTATGACAGAAACTAAAGTGAATAGGGTGTATTACCTATATACTGTTACTGCACAAATCCTAACGAACATCCCAATGTCTCTAGGAAGTGCTATTAACCTACCTTTCCTAATAAGGATTTAAAATCAGAGAGCCCAACTCTCAGTCTCAGTGGTATAGATGCTTGTCCTATTTCTTTTATAGCCTAGAAAACATAGCGGTTGCATACAGAAAAAGACAGACTCTGCAGATTTGGAATGGTTTCCTTCTTCTCATGAGCTGCTAGCTAGTGCTGCACTAGAAATTGCAGCAAAACTCTCAGAATGAAAATGGCCTCTTTTAAGAACAACATTAATGTATTTTTAGACTAAGTAGAATATCATGGATGACTTATTGCTTTTTCAGAAAAAGGTAAAAGAAACAATGTATGAAATTTCTAGCATTACTTTCTTTCTTCATTCTCCACAAAGAAAATATATACAGTTTCTGTTACTTTATTGTTTGTTCTACCAGTTGTATCAAGATTTACCGGAAGAGAAAAAGCAGGATTTCAGAGCGGCTTTTCTATTTCCTGATGCAGTATCTCTGTGTAAGGTAGTACATATCATAGTGAAAAATGAGGAAATCTTCCTCAAAAAACTTCTGAAATGTTATTAATTTCTATCACAGAACAAATGCAGAAAATAACTAATATGATTACAGAAGATATTTGATTGTACTTTATGTTTGCATATATTATTGCTACTGGGTCTTGATTGTTTGAGGGTGACACCACAATTGAGACTCAGAAATTAATTATAGCTATCTGCTCTATTTTTGAAGTGGCTGTCAAAACATGTTTTTCCTGCTAATGGCAATAAGCCTCCCTTTTTGCAGGTTTTATAGTGCTACTGAGACATTGTTTTGTTATTGATACATGAAGGAAACTGCTAATACTAGCTGTCCAATGATAAATTCAAAATAACAGAGTTAATCATCAGTTTATGTTTAGCAGTAAGGTCATTGCTTCAGGATTTGAAGGTGTTGGAGTGACATGGTCTGGAATCCCATCCCCCCTGCTGCAAAGAACATTCACTCACTCAAGTGACCATCAGCTTCAGAGTTTGCTTTAATCACAGCACCCTCTGCCACATAACAACAGGATCTGCAGGTTGGCCTTCTTGTTGAAGGGGAAATTGTGCAAAACCTCAAACTTTTTTGGTAAGGGCAACATAGCTACAGCACCATGTAACCAAAGTAGTCACCACAGTGTGAAAATAGCTGCTCTCAAGAATTCTAGTCCCAACTACTACTTGTCTATGACAGGAAGCAGATGGTTTCTGAAGGATATTCTGGAGGATATTTTTACACTGCAGCCAGGATACAAGTACAGCTTATGAAGATGAGTGAATCTGCAGTAATAGAGAGCTCAGTGAAGGTTGAGGGAGGGATCCTTGGTGAAGATTCACACATGTATTTTATCCGAAGCTCTATTCCACACATTATTTGGCTGAATCTGAATGTCAGCCTATGCTGTCCTTGCATTACTCCTGAAGCAGAAATCTGAAATTAGTTTGGAAGTGTTGGAACGAGCAGAGACATCCTTTGGCTCTGATATAAATGCCAACTCAAGTTGAAAAACATATTTGCTTGCTGACTGCCATAGCATTCCCAAACAGGGAGAAGGACCAAGACCAACACTGCGTCATTTCTTCAGACTGAACACTGCTGAGGCTTGCTCCATAATGAACAGCTAAGAGGGGTCCACAAACTCACAGTATCCTCAGGAAGGGTGTCCTCAAGAGGCACCCACTGCTACACTGAGTGCAAAAACGGCTAGGTTGTTCTGGGTATCTGGTGATATTTAAGGGAGGGTATCTCCCTTAATATGTTTGACAGGTATCCCGTACTGTCATTTGCATCAAAATGTGTGTCCCTCCTCTACAGTTTATGACCTAGAGCCTGCATGGGCAGCCCTGTCCTGCTGCTAGCCATGGGGAGAGGCCCAGGGCCAGTTCCCAGAGCTGCCATGGTCCCTGCCACAGGCCCCACTAATTCCCACTGCCCAGTCTGGCACAGGGCTTTGCTGTTCCAGGGGGCTGTGCCCAACCTGATGCCCACTAGACAGGACAAGTTCCTGCCAAGGTCCCTGCAAGGACCACAGCACCAACTTGGGGCTGGTGACTCACTGCTCTTTGGTTTGGCAGAGAAGAAAACAAAGATTGTAGTGAAGATTCAGATGGGAAGGAGACGCAGGGTAACACCAGCCCTCCATTACAGCCTCCTGCTGTAGGGAGGCAAGCCACAGAGCCCCGAGGTGTGCCTGGCAAAACAGCTGAGGCACTGAGCAATACAGGAGGTTCCTTGACATAGCAGTCCTCTGGACAGAGTCAGATGACTTGAGTCATGCTCATTCCTGTGAAATTTTGTCCCTGGCACTCTCCCATCTACAGGTATTTATGTTGTTCACAGTTAAATGATAAAATTAAATAATGTAACAGTTCAGTCAGACATTTAGTGTACGTTACTTATGTGTTTAGATCTTGAAATAATATTATGCTCTGGCAGCATGGAAATCTTTAGTTATGCAACCAGAAATACATATTTGGTCTTGACCTTTTATATTTTTCTGGATTTATATTTTGACAAAAAAAATTTTTGTTTACACAAAAGGACCTTTGTTATTAGTGTTCATGTCTCAATTAGCAGCTGAGCTTTGAAAAAAATAACAAGCAAAGTTGGGCCTTTGTAGCAGTTTTCTTTGTGCTAAGGACAAAAGTGGCTGTAAAGGCTTAAAGAAACACTGTAGTTCTTGATCTCTTGGTTTTCTTTTACTGCTAACAGTCTGGTCTGCTTCTCCTAAGGTGCCTACTGCATGAGGACTGGCTCAGTACTAAACTTGCTGGGTGCAGCTGGGGTAGCTTCTTTGCTGTTTTACTACACAGCAACCATTTGGGCAGGTAGGATGTAACCTTATTCTTGTCCTGACCTTCTTGTGTTCTTCCAGATGTAGCTTCCAGTCCAAAGAGAGCCTGGCCTGGGACCACCACAGGGGATAATTTCTGGCATGTGTATGAAGGTGTTTTCTGCTGTGCTAGTGCACAGTATAGCAGCATTCTCTTGGATTTGCTTTAGGTTTGTTTGTTGGGTATTTTTTTGTTTTTAAAAAATATTTTTAATCTCAGCAGTGATGTTCAGATCTCTCCCTGTAACGCAGAGATTTCATTCTTTCACTTTAAACTGCTGCAGTATCTGCTCTTTCTAAATCTAGTTGTTATGTGTTCCCTATTCACACCACACATTATTTTATCTTCTCACACACACTAGTAGCAGCCAGGAATAAAAAGGAAAGTGTCAGTCTCAACATAAATGATTGGTATGACTTGTACAGATTGATACTGTATAGCATCATTCTCATTACAAGCCTACAGACATTACTAAAAAGGAATTCTGTGTAGCCCATACACAAAGCTGATCTGCACACGAGGAGGAGCTTATGTGTTTGTAGTGGCAGAGCGAGCACAGGTCAATAGAGAAATAAAAGTCTACTGTGCACTCCCAAATTCGCTTCAAAATCCTCTCTCCTGAAGGCAGACAGTACCATTTGTTCTAAGACAGTTTGCTAGGAAAGGAATACATGCCATTAAACCTGGCATGCAATGTAACATCACTACAACTTCAGAATAAATTCAGCTGCAGTACTTTTTCTCTGCCCCTTTTGCTCTTTCCCTCGGGCATTAATTAAATACAGCATCCACAAGCATGCCCCTTAAGTAATGATTGTTCTTCATATATTACAAATCTCAAGCTGTGAATACATGGGATAGCTATATTAATTTCTCATCACCATTTTTAACATGGAACAGCTGGTCTGCATCTTTCCAGTGATGGATAACTGTAGCAATTTAAATACTTTTGTCCATTAGTATGCAAATGCACAATCAAATATAATCTTATTGCTAGAATAGCAAAATATTTTAGAAAATATGAGTAATCATAACTCAAAATTAGATCATGTTCCTCCTGAAGGCAATCATTTATAGTGAAAAGTGAATGCCTCAGATGTTTGTATGAATGCATGTAAAAAGTTCACATGGTATAAAAAGGTACATGCAAATGTTCCTGAAAAGCATAAAATAAACCATGGGGAAACCCTTCAGAAATATATAATATCTCTGTCAGAATAGACTAGATTGCAAATCCCAAAGAAAGAAAACATCTTACTTCTGTGAAAAGGAACTCTATGCAATATATTTTGCATTTTATATTGCATATTTTTGTTTTTTAATTGAATTGCTTTGGTTTTTTTTCTTCATTATTTTGCCTACATTGGTGCTTGAAAGCACATCATTTATTTAGTAAAGAACATAACCCTTACGTGACTAAATTCTGCTACAATCAGTCCTTGACCTAGATTCCCACAGTTCTCAAATTATGTTTGTGAAGTTGTTCAGAGGCTCCACTTTATAAGAGAGAGAGTTATTGGAATGTGGTATTTAGTCAAAGATCAGTGTGTGAATCAAAATTGGACAAAACTCATATTGTTCTACTCTCAAAAGACATTTTTAGCATGTTCAATAATTACTTCACAGCTGGCTTCAATAAAATGTGTTGGAAAGGATCCAGCTTCATGCAATATTTAAATATGTGTTTAGCTGGAAAATAAAATGCATTATTCCAATTTGATTTTTAAGCTGGTAGTCATGAGACAGATGATTTTTAGTGCAACAGTAGAGAGATCAATGAAATACACATCCATTATTTTAAGTATCAAAATAACATAATGCATTTTGACTATTAAGAACTGGAATCTCACAGCTAATTTATAGTCATGGTTCTTATTGAGATATTCAGAAAAAGATTATGTGTTATTATTTTAAGAGAAAAATAGGAGTACTGTTTACCAACACCCAGTCCCAATAATTAGGGGGAAAGATTACTCAGAATAATATTCTAGTACAAGGTAATAATTTCTGTTCTTTTTCCGGTGTAAAAACCAAATTAGGAATGAAAGAAGCTGCATGGTAAAGCTCAGAGATCAGGTGTGCATGAACTTCCAGGTTCAGACAGCTCTTGTAGTCTAAATAAACTAAGACAAAAAAATATGTTTAGTAGGAAATATGACAGTCCAAAGGTGGGCCAGATGGCACCCAAAAATGGATGAAGGCTTACCATTTCCATGAATGTCTTCACCTGTCCACAGTTAAGATTTTAGGCTAAAGACAGAAAGGTGATGGAGAGGAGCATCTGGAACATGTAAAAAGTTAAATTCCACAAGTTGGGAGCCATTTTCAGCACAGAAATGGCAGAAGACAGGATGTGGATCCACAGAAAGGAAAATTAGGAAAGCAGAAGTCTAATTCTCAAAGTGTTGAGAGGCTGACATGAGTTAGATTATTTCTTTCAGTCTACAGATGTCTGCTTCTTCAGAAGTATGCCTAAGAAGAGCAAGTGATAGTGCAAAGCATCCATATCTATCTGGGTCATATGATTCAAGGAAAAAAAAAAAACAAATTCTGTCACATTTTTAGCTAATGCATAATTTGGAATATATTGGTTTCATTTTGTGGATAAGACTTGAGAAGCTGTATTGGCTAAGAGAATATGATATGCACATGGTTGCGGTATTGGGATTTCTTAATTACAAGAAAATTTGCTGTCGTTACAACATTTGCCATCTGAAGATAATGTTAGATTGTTAGTAGTAGTCAGAAATTATCTGTAGCCAAATATGACTTGATGTTTATTTGCACTTTGCCTGGCAGATGCAACGTTCACATGGAGAAGGACCAGACTGCAAAGTTACTACCATGTGCAGCATCTACAGCTGTATAGGGAACATCTGCTTGTGTAAACACAGATNATGATTTCTGCAATAAGCCATAATGTTCTTCTGTGACATACATAGTAATAAAAAGGTATAACTGGCATCTTCTTTAAATGAAATTAATTTGATATTTGTTTATTGAATGTGACACATCATAGAGATACAATGGTTTCAGTAAAATTTTCACTAAGAATTTTTGGGGTTTTTTTTTTTGTAACCCTGAGCCTTCTGGTAGCTTTAAATGCTTGAGAAAGTGGAAAAAGCATCTGAGGGCAAAGAAACAAAGAAAAAAAAAAGAGCAAACTTGATAATTCAGTTCTTCATAGGTATTTCGGCACACCTTGAAAGAGCAAATCAGACCTTTACTGATCTGTGATAGGAATTGCATCATTTTGCTGGCACTGTAGGTGTACTGAACTCAGGAGAGTTGGGCCATGACAGAAAGGTATTTCTTATTTATTTGTTAAGAAGGGAATTTATAAGCAACATTAACTTGATCTGAAAACACATAAATTTTATAGCAGCTTGAAATTCTTGACTGTTACTTCTTTGATTTTTTCAGCAATTATTCAATTGCTTTCACATTCATTATATTTCTATCACAGAACAAACTTTATAGCTTTGAGACAATGACATGCCTCCCAGAGTGGCAGCACAATATTTTTCTTTCTTGTGTACATGCCCTATCTTATTTACACAACTGATTATATTTAAATGATTAGTAACCTGGCAGTACTTAAATATGCATTTGCTTACAGGTTCCCTTAGTATTTTGTTCTAAAAATATGTATTAACACAAGTGAATTCTTGAGTATGGCTCACTAGAATTTTCAGCCTACTTCAGAACACTAGTTTTGCCAGCACTGTTTACCTTCCACTGTGACTTAATCATCCATGTCTAAACTTTTTCTCTCAGTTGCTGATGATTAATTTCTTAAATGTTGATGATACTATGTAGTATTTTGAAGGGCACTGCATGCTTTCTTGAACTATTTCCTGGTTTTTCCCAATAATTTTAATCTCATCCCATTTCAACAGGCTAAATATATTTTACTGATCCAGACAAACAAAACCTAATAGAAAATTACTTTTCTTGATGTAATTTCTTATGAAGTCAATTGAGTCAAAACACAGAAGAGTTCTTATGCATGGCTTAGTGAGACTAATTGTTCAGTGCTTTGAGTCAAGGTATGGTAAATAGAACTTTATAGTCTTTTTAGTTTAGCCAGACTTTTCTCCTTTGATGCTCAGAAAAAAATGTTACTCCATATGTAATTAGATAACTCATATTCATACACAGCACCTTTGCTTACAGAGATACCAGCTGTTCTGCTTTAGGAGTTAGTAGTAGATGATCTAGGATGCACAGAAGCTTATTGGAATTGTTTCAGAAAGGGACACGCGATCTTAGTAATTATTAGTCTCCTTAGCAATGTAATTAAGCCTGGTTTGCTGTTCAATCTTTCAAAATAACTAGTGTATTACTTCTTTCCATTTTGTCCACTGTACCTGTGTGGATGGCTCACTAAACTGTGATTGAATTGAGCTCTGCAGTCAGAAGCTGATAATAAATCATTCTAAAGAGGGTCCTTCTATTTGTTACAGAACATGATAGGAAAAAAATTATCCCACATGTATTTTCTTAAGTAGATATGGGGTTTTTAAATATTCATCTGAGATAATTGGCATGATTTCTGTACACAAACTTTAGGTGTTTTGCTCCTAATTTTTATCTGCCTGTCTGGCATTGCTTAGAATGCCACATGAATTAAGGGAAGATTTAAAAGCTTTTTCAGAGTCCAGATGCACTGCTATATTTTGCAAATGCTCAGTCCAGTTTGAGCTTTTGAGGTCCTTGTAAGTTAATGACAACTCTTGGATGAATTACTAGTAAAAGAAATACGGGTAATCTGTTGACTAAAGCTCTGATGCTGCCTTGTGAAGCACTGTTTTAAGTAAGTACAGTAATTCTTTTCAAGGTGGGACCAGCAATTTTGTGCTTGCTTTAACCTTGTAGCTAAATTTTCTTGCTATATTTTAGTAAATTAGCCCTGTGTGATTAGATTGCTTAGCAATTTTATGATTGTTATACAGAAGCTAAAACAAGATAAAGAAAATCCTAACTAAAGGGTTTTTTTTTTTTTTTGAGGGAAAGTTGGATCTTTTTTCTCTTGTGTAAGATTAAATATTTAACATAAGTTCTACTTGTGCAGTCTGAGGGTCTTATGTCCTGTCTTCTCCTATATACTGCCTCTTACTCAAAACACACTGAATTAGAACCCTATCTTCAAATAGTTCAAAATGCTACTTCATCCACTTGTAAGGCTCAGAGATTACCCAGGAAAGGTAGTCCACACTTTTTTGGTTTGTTTTTTTTTTTTTTAAATCAGTGGATATGGTCCAACTTGGGAAGACACCCAACAATTATTTGAATCATTGTTTACCCCAGATGGATGTCTTTGAATCCATGAAAATAATTCCAGATGGACAGCAGAAGCTGATATGAGATGATCATGGCCAGTGGCTAACCCAGGTTGGGATTTTAATACAGAAATAGGACTTGATTAAAAAGGCCTAATTATCTTTTGCACCTTTAAATAAACTTACTCTATTTCACTTTTACATTCCATATTAAGCATGACTGTCTGGGTCACAAAAAAGCAGAAACTAGTTGCTGTGTACCACACCAGATCAGGATATAAATTCCAAAACCACAGTTATCAGAACTCATGTCCAGGTTTTCCATGCTTCTCCACGTGCTAACAAGCAACTGGAGTACCTATGCAGAGAACATACACAGCAAGTAAAATAGCTGATTTGCTCCGAAATGAGGAAGTTAAGAGAACACCAGATCAATCACCAAGTTATCTAATAACATCATAAATGGCCAAAAGAAGTTTTCATATGCATATTGTGACATGTAGGATAATTCAGGTTATGAACAACTTCTAAAACTGCATGTTATTTATGTGGTAGGTATAAGTGATCACTTGAGAACCATGATGGTCTATTATGTAAAAAAGCATTTAAGGACTTTTGAAAATTTGTAATTATGATAGTGCAGTAGCTCTAAATTGATTTTCTATAAATGTTTTATGAGGCATTTGTTAATAGCACTGTTAAGGTAAATATCTTAATGAAAACATTCTCTTTTTATGTCACATTTTTAACAGATTTTTTTACATATTTTGTTTTTTTTTTAAACAAATTTAAAAACACTAGAAAAATAACCTGTTTTCCCCATTTAGAATAACTTGTATTTCCCCATTTAGTTTTGAATTGACACAGCACTTTCTTCGGTTATTCTGGGGAAAAAATTTTGTCAGATCATAGCTCTAACATCAATACTGAATGATTATTACAATGTGAGCTTTAAAGGTTCACTGGACTCTTCTTATTTCCCTGTTTCTAGGAAAATATGTAAACATTTTGTACTGAAATCTCAGGTGGTCCACTTGGGGGAATAACATATTTTACACATTAACCTGTGCCATCTTGTGGTGGTTTGACCCTGGCTAAAAGCCAGGCTCCCACCAAAGTCACTCTATCACTCCCCTCTTATCTGGACAGGGAGAAAACACATACTGAGAAGTTTTGGAGTCAAGACAAGGACATGGAGAGATCATTCTGCAATTAGCATCACGGGAAAAACAGACTCAACACAGAATAGAAAAAGAAAAACATCTAATGGCATGGGTCACTTCTGTGGGGTGCAGTCTGTCAAGCCTAGACTAGTCCAGCATGGTCCCCCCCCAGAGTCACAATTCCCACTACAAACCTGCTTAGGCATGGGCTTCTCTTTCCACAGGTTGAAGGTTCTGTCAGGGCTTGCTCCAATGCGGGTTACAGCATATTCCATGTGTCCACCTGCTCTGTTGTGGGGTCCTCCACAGGCTGCAGGTGGGATCTCTGCTCCCCATCATCTTCCAAGGGCTGCAGGGAGTGACCTGCTCCACCACAGTCTTCTCCTTAGGCTAAAGGGAAACCTTTCTCTCCAGTACCTGAAGTACTGCCACTGCCTCCTTCTTCACTAACCTTGGTAGCTGCAGAGTTTCTTAGATCTTCTCAGCCCCTTCTCTGGTAGTTAAAAGCAGGTGCTTACATTTGTTTTCTCTTAAATGTAATTCACAGAGACACTATGACCTTCACCGATTGGCTCAGACTTGGTCAGCTGCTGACCCATCCTTGAGCCCAGCTGTTACTTATTCTGTTGGGCCTAAGGAAAGCTTACAGCTGTGTCTTGAAGAAGCTATTCCTGCAGCTCCCTCTTCTCCACCAGAACCTTGCCCTGCCAAACCATGACACATCTTTACTTCAAAATAATCTCCCTCAATAAGAGAGGTCTGAACTGGGATGTTGCCCTGGAAAAGACATTCCTACAAACCACAGTATTTTTTGTAATGTCCTATATAGACCATCTGTCTTGGAAGGTCTGATGCAGCTGGCAAATAAAAATTAAATTGGGCACAGATATGTTATATTGATGGGCTAACATGGGGTAGCTGAGAGGAAGTTAAAGTGAAGCCTGTGGGCATGAGAGGTGGCATTCTGCAGTATGGAGTAAAGGATTCCTCACCATGATTACAGAAGTGCCAGTACTTCTCATGAGTCCAGTTTGAACTTCTTACATCTCTCATATCTGATTCCATCAGGCAAAAATAAAATTAAAATATTCACCAACTCCATCTAATTGCTTTCCCTCTGTCATCACTGGATTAATTTTGAGAAGATATCCCTTTTACCCTTACCCATCACTAGATACCAGATTCAGTGCATTTAGGAGATTTTTCTATTTCCCCAATATACAGAAATGTTTAAGTAGGGAGGAAATATTATTAAGAAGATATAGTATTTATTATTCTAGAGCTTTTAAATTTATGGTACCTCTGTTATGAAGGAATCATGAAATTATAAATTCCTTAGAAAGGGTTCACCTCTTCAGAAATGGGTAAGAGAGTTCTGTAAGTAGAGATACAGACACCACAAGAAATGACTAAATGGAACAAATAAACATAAAAGTTCACAAAAGATAATGTGATCACATCAAAAAGGTACATCAAAAAGTATTTTATCCAAAATTAGAAGATGGTAATTCATTATCTGTTTTATGTGCTTTACTCACCCTCATCTATGACATTTAGATTTGAGGATTTTCTGAACAAAATGGCTCTTTATTTGCTCTGTCGTTTTCTTAGGTCTTAAAGTACTGGAAGATCACACACAGAATCACAAGGTTGTAAAAGAGCTTTAGGATCATCAAGTCCAACCGTACCTGTCCTCTCCTAAACCATATCCCTAAGTACCTCATTTACCTGTCTGTTAAATACACCCAGGGAAGACTTAACCACCTAGGCAACCTGTTCTACATCCCAACAACTCTTTCAGTGAAGAACTTTTCCTAACATCTAATCTGAAACTGCCCTGGTGTACCTTAAGGCCATTTCCCCTTGTCCTATCACCTGTCATTTGGCTGAAGAGACCATCGCCCACCTCTCTATAACCTCCTTTCAGAAAATTATAGGCAGCAATAAGCTCTCCAGCCTCCTCTTTTCCAGACTAAACATCTCCAGCTCGCTCAGATGCTCCTCATAAGATTTGCCCTCCAGACCCTTCACCAGACAGGTTGCCCTTCTCTGAACACATTCCAGGACGTCAATGTCCTTCTTGTAATGTGGGGCCCAGAACTGGACACAGTACTCGAGGTGTGGCCTCACCAATGCTGAGTACAGGGGCACAATCACCTCCCTAGATCTGCTGGCCACACTGTTTCTGATACTATCCAGGATGCCGTTTGCTTTCTTGGCCACCTGGGCACACTGCTGATTCATAATCAGACTGCAGTCAACAACACCCACAGGTCCTTCTCTGCCTGACAACTGTCTAGCCACTATTCCCCAAGCCTGTAGCGCTTCACAGGGTTGTTATGTCCCAAGTGCAGGACTCTGCACTTGCTCTTATTGAACCTCATCCTTTTGGTCTCAGCCCATCAGTCCAGCCTGGTCAGGTCCTTTGAAGAGCCTCCCTACCCTCAAGTAGGTCGACACTTCCTGTCATTTTAGTGTCATTTTTGAAATTACTGAGGGAACATTCAATCCCTTAGTCCAGGTCATTGATAAAGATGTTGAACAGAACTGGACCCAGGACTGAGCCATGGGGGACACCACTTGTGACCGGGCTCCAGCTGTATTTAGCTCCATTTACCATCACTCGTTGGGCTCAGCCATCCAGTCAGTTTTTAATGCAGCAGAGGGTGCACCAGTTCATCTCCTCTGGACCACTGGGGGCTTATATGCAGTGTAAGTGCTAAATGACTTCTCTGTCCATGCTCATGTGCAGATAAGGAGACAAGAGATCTAAAAAAGCACATAGCTGAAAGCCAGACCTCCCAAAAATAACTGCAGGAGTAGTCTCTAGATTTTAACTTTAGAGAAAAACTGTGAGAAGAAAATTAAGGCAAAGGGAGCAAAGGACAAACACAAGGACATAGAAAGAAGGCTCGTCCACCTGCCTGTGAATGAATGCTGTAAATAACCAGACAAACAAGCTTTAGTATGTAAAATTGAGGTTAACTGATATAGCTATCATTTTCATTACATGGGATTTGCATAAAGACTCATTTTCACTGAACGCCTTTCTGAAACAAGAGCAAGACCCACAAAGTTCTCCCATTGATTATATCTATTTGAAAATAAAATGAGGGTGTGCATCGCTGTGATTCTTATTTTTTATTTTTCTTCCTCCCTCCGCTTTATTTAAGCTGATTGACTAAGGCAACAAGATTTCAGCAATTGCTTTGGCATCCCCCCCTTAGTAATTTTTTTTATCTACTTTGTCACAAAACAAAGTTTTCAGGTGTAGTGGGGGTTCTAAAGTAATTAGCTTCTTTCAAACTTCGAGAAAGTAGACAGCAACAATGATGTGGTTTCCTCACTGGAAAGACACACTGTTCATGAAACCACCTTTAAAATATTTGTATCATGGTTTTTGTCATCATATTCATGCTTTTAGAAGCCATAGCCTTTCGAATTTGGTTAAGTCTTACATCTATATAAAAGTCAATTGATACAGTTTTTCAGAGGAGATTTTGAAAAACAAGTGAAATAGGAAGTACTTTATATACTCCCAACTAAACATCTATAGCGCTGTAAGTGGAGAGGATGTTTTAGCAAATAGCATGCCAAAATTATAATTCTTCTGGTATTTTATCTTAAATTGCTGTAATTTAATCACACATTGCCCAAGATGTGAAGCTTATCTGTCATTCATTTTTACAGCTTACATACTTCTTGAAAATAAGCATAAATGTTGCTAGAATTCTAATGACTGCTTTGCTACAGCATGTAATGAGAACTGTTAACTGCCCTACATTTAAAATCCGCTCTTTGGCATTGCTTTCCAACACGCTTGAGACCCTGTATTGTACTCTTTTCTACTAATTTCCTTGAATTAATATATAAGATTGTCATTCACACTCAGGCTTCCCAGGACAAACAGCTTCCAGGAACTGCAACAGAAACTAGTCAACAAAAGCAGACGGGAATCCTGGGAATCTGGAGTGATAAAAATAATATAACAAAACACATTAGCAGTGCATATCGCTGGTTTATGCAGCTTTGCAATCTTATTACTATTACTTTCATCTTCTCCCTGCATTTTCCCTCTTCTCTTTAAAGTCGATTTTGGTATAGAATTCGTATTTTACATTACCCCACCCACAGGCCATGGAAAAATAAGGAACCTCAAGCGTGTAAAGACCAAAGGTGGTTTAAACCATTGGAGCTAAATCTTATTTCCTGTCAATATTGAAGTAATTTATGTTATGTATTCCTATGAGAGAGACTGGAAGGGGGATTTTCTCCTGGCCTGAGCTCATTAACCACAAGACTCCATCTAGTTGTCTGGTGCCAAGCAGAGCCTGGTCTGGAAAATTTTCTGGGAAGGATCCCAAATGACTATTCTAATCATAAGGTAAAGGGAGACTCCTCTTGAGATGATGTTAAAAATACCTGATCAAATAGGTGAACCATGGATGTATTAAATAAAACATGTCTTAGAGGCTAAAATCTTCACCAGAAATGAGCCTCTGAAATCAGCTAAAAGAAGCTGAAGAGCCTATCAATTTAAACCTGAGCAATGCTGGGCATGCTTTTGTTATGTAAAAGGTGAGTGTCTGATATGTGGCTGAGAGGGGCCTTTCACTGGAGTCATGAGGTTCAGAAAGAACCTCTTGCATTCTAAACTGCTCTGAGAGGACCCCAGGTGTTGTATGGTACAGTCTTAGTCCCAGACTTTGTCAGCAAGTTATGTCTAAAGGATTGTGTATATATATATATATATGTGTGTGTGTGTGTGTGTGTGTGTGTGTACTATATATATATATACTCATATCAGAGTCAACATTTGCCTGTCAGAGCCCTCAAAGGACTTTCAGTGAGACACTTTCACCAAGGTAAAACAGATGGAAAGTTTATTAAAGCAAGAGATACGAAGAGTTCAGAATTGCCATTGATAAATGCACTTACTGCAATAGTGCTAACATATGATTCTAATTACAATGCTAGCAAAATACTATGCGGAGTATTCTCACCAAGAAGATGCAGTCACATCACTTATCAAGAAGGCGTCCTTATCCTGAGTGGAGGGGAAGGTGCACAGCCTCTTCAGGATCTTCAATTTCTTCTCTCACCCTGCTCCCCAAAAGGCAATCTCCCCAAAGCTTCTTATAACCCAATCTTAGCTGTTCCGTCCCAGGGTGATTTAACGTGATTTGGGTGGAGAATGGGGTACTATAGTCATATATGTTAAGCATGAACTGCTTTTAGCTCATTATCACATTTAGGGGTGCCAGTTTTAATAATCGTTTCAGAGATAATGAGGCACTGGGTATAGTGTCCTTCAAGACTCCGTGAAGAAAACATCTGTTTACTCCACCTTCTCTAGTCAAAACAGGGCCATCTTGCTGCTGTTAGACTTCCTTCTTCAGGTGCTCCTCATACCAGTCTTGTGGATCTCCATCCACAGTCTTTTATAAGAGATAAGTGGACACCAGTGCTTTTAACCTCTTATGTCTAATTTTCATAGCTCTGAAACAGAATTTTAGGTATAAACCAAGAATTTTTTCTGAAAATATAGACAGCTAGCACTTTCTGCTTAAAGTCCTAAAACCTAGAAGCTAAAAGACATTAATAAATCTCTGTTTTTTTTTTTTTTTAATTTGGATTTCTACTTTCCATTTTAAGCTTTATAATCCAAGAAAGTAAAAAACAAAAGAAAATTAAATATTTACTCTAGGAAAAAAATGAGACGATTTTTTGCATACTAAGTAAGTTGATCAGAAAATAGTCTAATTAAATGTTAAATATATTAGCTAAGTATCAAACATTAAATATTTAGTATATGAAATATTTAGCATAGTGTATTGTAAATACTAACATTTTTAATAAAAGCATTATTTTAAATATATTCTATGATTCAAGAAACAGTGATTGTCTTATGTTTTTTTGATGAAAATGTTTTTGAGCAATTCAAAATCCTGCTGCTAATTTTTCCAACAGTAGATATAGCACAGTATTTTATGTATATCTATAATATATAATTTCTCTCTACATATTATACATAGCAACATTTCGACAATAAAATCCAACAAGAAGACATTGATGAAAGTTGGATACTGATGTTAGTCATAACTTGACTTACAAAACCAGTTTAGTGGATTTTTTTTGTAATTTGTTAAGCAGGTTTACCACTATGTTAGTGTTCAAAGAAAAACAGGGGATGAGAAATGAATGGATGTACTCAAAATGTTACATATGGTTAATATTTATCTTCCTATTTCTTTGAGGCTTCCTTTCTGCTTCAAGTTGAGATAAAAATGAAACAAAAGGAGCATGTACATTTTATGATGAAAAAGATTTCACTTTTTCATCATAATCAATAGCCATAGATATCTTCTTCTGTTATTTGCTATTTATCTTACAGTTGGATCACTGCCAGTGAACTCCTCTTGCAGATACCATTATCTTTTAATTTTGAAGTGATGATATTATTCCATTAATTATCTGCATGTTTAGCTTAATGACAAGGGTTACCCCTTTACCCTTCTAAATTGTTTATTCCAAGTGGTGTTTGTACAGCTAGCAATTTAGTATTGAACACTCTTCACTGTTAAAAACAAACAAAAAAAAAAAAAACAAAAAAGAAAGGAAGATTCATTCCATTAGAGCAGACAAATTTAGTTTTCACTCAGATATTCAGAAGAGACAAACATCAGAGACTTTCTGTTCTTGTGTCAGTCACTTTTGTTGATCCAGGCCACTGAGTATGACTCAAGATACACTGAACCAGTAAGGTGGATGAAGAGGAGTCTCTATGGCCAGACAGTTTAAAGTCAGCAGCCTGGCAAAATAATCCTACCTCACAGACCTGTTAATATATAGCATTTTCCCTATTAAGCTAGAACTGATGAAAGCAGAAGAGAAGCCTAATTTCTGGATTCTGATGAAATTTAGACAGCAGACAGATTGTAACCTAGTCAGTCTGATCAATACTAAGATGCTGTAGTATATGCCCAAAAGAAATATTTGAGGTGTTTTAATTAAGAAATATACAATTTAAGGATTTCCAGAGCTAGGCAACAGCTTGCATAGGTAACTTTACAGTGGAGCCTTTTCTGCTCACATATGTATGATTTGCTTATACTTCAGCTTTAGCATCTTAAATCCTTCTGGATATGAATTTTAATTTTCTTTTTAAACAGGAAATAAGAATATGATTCTTTTTGAGGGTCAAAATAAGAGTTTCCTCTTGTTTTGTCTCTGTTAATTCTTTATCCCTTTATGTGTTGAACAGAGAAATACTGGAAATAAAAAAAATAGATTTGATGTTATTAATCACTGAAGTCAATAATGCAGCTCTCTGATCTGAAGACTTGAAAATGAAATCCTATAAGCCTCTGGGGGGATCATCAGTAACTGTTTACTTTCCTATTGATGTAAAAGGATCAAGATATCTGATGAAAAAATGGTATATAGCGCTCAAATTTTTGTTAGGCTCAGATGCTCAAATAAAGGCTTTTAAAGATAATTAAAAATTTAAAAATCGAAATGGGGGGAAGCTAGTTGCTCCGCAAAGCATGAATAGATGTACTGCATTCTCTAAGAAAATGGTGTTATATGAGAATACTCCTTGAAAGTTTGCTTTAGAAAGTGTTAGACATACTGAATGTATCCTGAAGGTGTGAAATGGGTTTGTAAATTTGCAGAGGGATAAGTCACAGAAGAGGTACCTGGACAATTAAAATGGAAAACCATATAACTTAAATGTAATTACTCAAAGTCAGAAACTTGGGTTTCAATACAAACAACTTTGAGAATAGCAAAGTTATGTTATACAAGTACTGATATTAAAAAAAATAAAAATTGTCATAATTGAAAAAGTTCAGGGGGTTTTGAAGAAAAGTCTGCATAGGAACTTTTGTTTTTGGAGGAAGAATGCACCACATTCACTGAACAGATTTCTTAATTCAATTTAATAAATGGTATAGGAAAGAATGCTAGAAATGAAATGCATGCTCTATAATAGTACTTCTTACTTCCTTATTTAATTTCTTTAATCTCTCAGTTTTTCCCTGTCTGATACTCACTGCTAAGCCAATTTCTCTCATCTCTTATTTCTTAGTTTAAATCTATCTTTATCTTATTGATGAGTCACTCATCAGTCTGTAGTTTAACACATCCTGTGTTTCTCTGGATGGTCTCATATGCTTTTTATATAAAGGGAGAGGAGGACTGTGTAATTGCATCGTGACTCTATTCTGTTTCACCCTAAAAGGAAATTAAGGTGGTATTTATTTATAGCCTGAAGTATTCTTGATTTTTTCCTATTGAAATTACCATCAGGTTCCTATGCATATATTCACCCAGGTTGGCTACTATGTTTTTCCTCACTCACGGCCTGCATACATGCTGGTGTTTATTTGGTTATGCTGCTTGTCAGTTCAGCTGCAGCTGAAATCATTAAATTCTCATATAATTACAGTGGTGTCATTCAAACAGCTAGAGTTGTGTCAGCAATTCCATTATAAATCCTTAATTTAAATGGTCTGCAATAACTCAACCATAAAATATATTTTGAGCTGAACCTTGGCTTTTAAGGTTTCAGGCCAGGAGTAACGTCCATTTCAAACATACAAAACACACACATCAAAAAAAGAAGAAAAAGAAAAAGAAAAAGAAAAAGAAAAAGAAAAAGAAAAAGAAAAAGAAAAAGAAAAAGAAAAAGAAAAAGAAAAAGAAAAAGAAAAAGAAAAAGAAAAAGAAAAAGAAAAAAGCTCTAATCATTTCAAGAATGAATTTAGTGCTTGTGAAAAGGTTAAGTTTGCTGCCACAGGAACTGAGCTGTAGTAAAAGTCTGCAGTGACTCAGGAGGTGGTAAATTAAAAGAATTGTTTAGACCTTGTGCAAACTGACCTCTACTTTATGGCTGCAAACAAGAGAGACTTTGGTAGTACATTAGGAGGTCCAATCTAAGACATCCAGGATAGTCAGCACAGGGGACTGGTACCACCAAACTGCACTTCACAGGCTTTCAGTCATCAAGGGACATTCAGGATAGCATGGGCTGAATCTGAACCATGACCTGGAAGTGAAAGGCCCTAATTGTTTCATTCATGAATCATTTGGCTCTCCGGTTGCTGGAAGCCCAATAGGGAGACAATAAAAAGTGACAT
This sequence comes from Heliornis fulica, assembly GCA_013399135.1. Classification (NCBI taxonomy): domain Eukaryota; kingdom Metazoa; phylum Chordata; class Aves; order Gruiformes; family Heliornithidae; genus Heliornis; species Heliornis fulica. Next base: position 475,595 of record VXBZ01005797.1, read on the forward strand.
GGAGTGGGCAGAGGCAACGCAAACATACACGTGTTAGTTCAGATGCCTTTCACATTCTTGTCCCTACAATTTTTAAATGATGTTATTTTTTCTGGAGTTCTCAACTGCACCAGAGCACACAACCAAAGCAGAGCCTCTGTCTCCATGTTTTGAGATAGTTAGCTGAAATATATCTTCCTAGAAAAAGGACAGAGACCTCTGACTGAAACAACTTAAACAGCTCTAACAACTCCCAGCGTCCTCTACCAGGCAATATCACACAAAACCCCACTTAACACAGGAAAAACAAATAACTTGTAATGTTTTGTTGGTATATAGGTAATATAATCCATAAACTATAGCTGGCACAGTTCAAAATACAACAAGTTTTAAAAATGTATTGAGGGTTTCCTTGGAGGAGTGCTCTTGCCTATGCATTTCAGCAAGTCTCAGCTGATTGTCTTGGAACTTTGTACAGAAAACTTGGACCTTAAGCTACTGTCCCTATTACAGTCACTGAGAAATTCTGTCGCCAGTGGTTCAGGACCTTCGTGCATGTATGTAAGGATGAAATGAGAGATATTTAGTCTTTATATTTACTATTTGTGCCAATATTGACTAGAGAAACAGTATAAAGATAAAAACTGCTCTATACTTATTCCTAAGTACCAGAACTATTTCAAACAAATCTATTCTCATATCAGATCCCAAGAAGATGTGATTTTCTTTCTATTTTTCCTTTTACTGTTTTTCTTTCTATGTCAGTTAAGCAGCCCTCAAAATCAGGCTTATTTAAGTTTGTTGCACTACACATTTTTCTATTCTTACTCTTGGTTTTACATAATGCATTTGGATATTATCAGTATAAAAAGAGTCCATCAATTTAAAGAAAATATCAGCTCTTAAAGTTATTAGAATAAATTAAAAAAATTTTGAAAGTCTGTTAAAGAATATATTTGATAAAACCTCTACCTTCTGAAATATGACTGATTAAGCTATATTTCTTCCTGGAAGAAGGTTGTGCCATAAGTGAGTCCTCGTGCAGTAATTGTAATGAAATACAGAACTAGGCCTCATTAAAATCTAAAAATGAAATTCATGATTTTCATTTAGTGTATGTACACTCTGCTACCTGAAAAGACATCCAAAGCTGTCATATTTCATGAAGAGCTTTTGATCAGCAATTTTCTACACACTTCCATATTGCTTAGCCTAACTGTGTTTTCAGTGAGTGTTTTACCTCAATCTATATTATCTAGAAAGTAATACAACCATTTTTATGATGCCATAGAAAATTAAGAATGTTATCGTGATGCCTGTCTACAAAATGCACAGGAGGGAGATAGAAAAACTAATAGTTTGGTGGTTATTTTCTTCCTTACAGTGATCTGGTGCTATAATGTTAAAGCATTTTGACATCCTTACCCAGGGTAGACAAATCACCAAAGAGGCATCACCGTCACACAGATGACAGTCAGTGTCACTGCAGGACCAAAGACAAGTTTAGTTACGCCTGATATGCACTGCTTGTACTGCTGCAGTGAGGCTTTCATTTTAGGCCTCAAGACTGTGTGTCATCACAGCATCAAGCTGTGCTGTGCTGTTCCTACTGAAGAAAGTTTTTGAGTTTCTAAACTTCAATTGCCTTGCACATAGACATATCCAAAGAAAGCATGGGTGGCTGCAATGTAGGAAAAGCTTCAATCTTCCTAGCTTTAAAACTGCTACTTTTTACAGTAAGTTGGCCAACTAAATGACAAGACCTCTATCAAAGGCTGTGCTGAAGTTCTAAGCATTTTCCAAAGTTTTTTCCTAGTTTCAAAATCTGTCCTTTGAATGCTCTCCTATGACAGCAGCTATGAGAGTGAAAAATGAGCAACACTGAAATGACTCATGAGATTCTTCCATCTTGAGGTAACTCTTCTATTCATAACCATTTTGTGGTGACATAATTACTCACTTGGGTAGGGTAGTTTGATTGCCCTCACTGAGAAGTTTTGGTGCTCATCTTGATGGTATGGAAAAGGGTAACGAATGGCAGCTTATCAACATGGACAGTGCCAGTTGTATTTGCTTTGCAGATCCTGGGATCAGTGATTTTGATGAGGGATTCTATAATCACAAGAGAGTTGTTCCTTCCTGTCATAAGGAGCAAAGAGTATCATTGCTTTGTGACATGGTGCACAAATAAGCAGCAGCCTGGGCTTTAACATATTAGCTATTGTGACTCACTGCTTCAGGGAATGATTGTTTTTAAAATTACATAGAAAATCCAAGCATAATCGAGTGTGTATTCTTTTCTGCTGGCAAGCATAAAACAATGAAAAGGTGACAGTACTTGAAAACAAGCCAAGTAAAATGTTAGATGACCTGTAATACTTAGCAGTGAATCAGTTGCTTATCTTGGGCTACCTGCAAATACTAGCAGGGTTTCCCAGTGGACGTTGTTCTCAGACACAATCAGCTTGAAGACTTTTGCCATGCCTCATGATCAGAGATAATCTTCAGCTTCTATCACACACAACTTGTAAGGTAAGTTAACATAAACCTATAGCCTTGATTTCAGTATAAATAATTAATGCAAACAAAACTATTTCTGTGTATAATCACAAGTATGTGGCTGCTTATATGATTGTCTCTAGTTCCACTTTTGCTCTTTGCTACTTGATCAGGCTTTGAGACTGTGGCATGTACCATATGGCCTCAGGTTGTCGGGTTTCTTCCCTACCCTTACATAGAACATAAAATTATCGTGACCAAGGTAATATAAGATAGCTTTTGTAATAACCAGAATGCTTTTTAAAATGTTGATTTAAAAAAAAAAAAATGATTAAAGTCTGATCCAATTCACATATTCTTCCCAACTTACTCTTTGTGCAAGGTTTTATTTAATCCCAATTTGCTTATCTCCCTTGGATTATTTTTTACTTTCAGCAAAAGAATCACTAGGGAACCTCTTTTATTGCTAATTTGATGCAATAAGAGGAATTTGAAAGTTATCATGGCCTAGATGTGTGCCTATGCCTCAGAGACACAGTCTCTATCATTAGTATCTGAGTCATTGTTGGTAATTACCCATTTCATCAGCTCAGGTCTGTTTTGTTACCTTATGGGAATTTTTTAACCTTGTTTATATCAAGAGCTTTATCTGTTTCTTTTCAGGTGTCCTTCTGTTATTGACAAGATGTTACTTAAAAATTCTTTCCTTTCTGTCAGGTATTCACCTCTAATGAGAATATTTATTTGCTACATGTTAGTTTTGTACAAGTTTTTGGTCAGTAGGATGGTTAGTATAAAGAGCTTCAAATTAAAATAAAAAAGGAGGCTTGACATTATTTGCATAGAATGTCATTGCTATTGCCAAATCTGACTTAGAAACAATTTTACATCCTTGCAAGCAGAAATGCTTGAGTATCATTAGAGATAAACTGCACTAATTTTTGGGCTTTACCCTCCTTCCACCACACCCCTCCAATCCCCCCTCTACCTCCCCTCTTAATCCTACAATGTTCCGTTTGTAAATTTAGATTATTAATCCTTCCTAGAACATTGGAAAGGCTCAATAATTGCAGAACTAGTTTTCTCAGGACAACTGGATATGTTTTAGTTGCAATAAAAGTGAGAAAACCAGAGACATTATCAAGGAGATACTTGTCTTAGCACACCATTGGGAACTTAAGTAGTGAAACTTCATGTCCAGACAAAGCCAGCCATGGTGGCTGCTGCTTGTTTTAGTATTTTTTGCCAATTTGGGAAAGGTCAGGATAAATAATGCAACTTGAAGCATTACTTTCTAGGTCCTCAGTGATACCTTTCTCCATAATTTATGTGCTTCTGATAGTTTGAAAGAGTTGTTTGTCTGGCACCTGTCTTCTTATTCACCCTAGCACTCCCCGTGTGTTCTTGTAAAAAATAAATAAATTAGAATTCTGGTATCAGACTACAAGTAATAAGCTTATCTGCCAAGAAACTTGTAGTCAAAATAGATATTCCCCTGGCTGTATGCCCAAACTAAAATAACTCTGAAATATTCACCTCAGTACTGGGGCAGGTTCAACAACAGAATTGGTCCTTCTTACCCCACCTGCTTTGAGAGACATGTCCATTCTGTCTGGAGGCCCGTCATAAACCCACATCTTCCCATTGCTTGGGAGGGCATCCTCACTGAACTCTGTCTACATGCATTCAGGTTGTTTCTCTGTGTACTGTGTGTGCTCTGAGAAATTCCTTAAACAAAGGCGTTTTTTTTTATTGTGCAAGAGGACTTACGTATGAGAATTGAGGACAGTTTCCAGGTCCAGGGCTGAGAAAAAAACAAGGTCCTGCAGCTGGGGAAACCTCGGTGCTGGGAAATGCAACCAGCAATCTCTAGGGGTATGAACAGAAAATAGTGAAGTTGATAATTTGGGTTGCAAAATGCATATGGAATCTTCTTTCAGAGAAAAAACTGAGGGATCTGAAACGGTATATGGCTGGAGATTAAATGATTATCATTGTTATCAGGGATTTTGGCTCATTACCTGAGGAGCAACCTTCTTCTGCAGATGCTGCTTCTGAGAATTAGAATAGATTTTACAGTGAAGAGCAGGTGAGCAGTAATAACACCATCAACCCTCTAGGCAAATAATAACATTAAAAAATATATATTTTTTATATAATTATATATAATAATATGTATAATTAATATTGTTTCATATAGTTTAGGTGTTCAGTCTGTTTAGGTAATTGAAATACACTGTACTGCTTAGAGTTCTTACTCTTCAGAAAGTTTCACAAGGAATCTGAAAATGGGAAAAACGAATATTCTTCTGTTAAATAGTTTTAAAAACCCGATATTTATACTTCTATAGATCCTTCTTAGAGGTATTGACAAGTTGAAAAAGTCCATTAAATATAAATATTCTTTAAATGTGAAGGATATAGACACTCATGTAGTAGCAGATTTCAGAGACTCAGAGTGTTGGGAAAGCTTGAGGACAAGATGTGTTTTAGAAAGATACACAATCTTATCTTAAAGATGCCCCCCCCAGCTGACTTTATACCACACCCCTCCCCAGTAGGCTGTTCTGATACTGCCTTATATATATTTCAGGTTTATTTCAAGGTTGGATTTCTCTGATTCTTTCTGAAGCCAGTATTAAGGAAATGTTAAGGCTTTCCTGTAATGTCTTTTTCATGTGCAAATAACTATGTACTGTGATTGAGTCACATTTCAGCCTTTTAAATAAACAGAATATTTAAGCCTGATCAGACTGACATCACAGGTTTGTTTACAATCACTTAATTATTACAGGCTTCTCCTGTGAGCTTTCTCAATGTTTACCTGTTTCTTTGGGACCATTCCAGAAATGCATTCTAACACTGATTTTCACCCATGCTGGCTGTGATTAGAGGCATAAATGCTTCCTACCTTTACTTGAGCCCACTTCTTTTCATGATACTGTAAGGAGTTTGCTTGCCCATTTATCAAGACATTGTAGGAAGAGTTCCCACTGAGGCAGCTAATGAAACAATGACCTGTAAGTCATTTGTGAGTAACTGTTTTCTGAGACATTCATACTATAAAAATTGTTGAATTGCTTATTTTTTATCTTTGTTATATTGTATTCCATTGTACCAGAACATATCTGACTGGATCATGGCATTCAAGCAGCACCAGCCCTTTCTCCTTCTTATTTTCCAGAAGTCACCTAAAAAGTTTTTCATCAATATATTATTATAATTTTAGATCACTCTTAAAAAAATGATATCATTGACAGAAGAACCTGTAATGAATAGATCCTTTAGTAATTTGCTATCACCTGCCCATTAGAAAGCTTTATTTGCAGCAGTTTTAAAAATCCAATTATTTATTAAAGAAATTCACAAAATTTCAGCTAGTGTCTCTTTCTAATAGATTCTGGAGGAGACTTTTTTGGGGAAACTGAAAATATCTAAGGAGAGAACATAAGGTTTTCATCCCTTGAAGTTTACTAAAAATCCTCGTTTTACTGGTAATGTTCTTCACACAAAATGTTTCAATTAAACTTCTTTCAGAGACCGCCTTTCAGGGTTCAAATGGCCTTTATACTTGCTGGAAGCCAGCTCCCTCTCCAGTATTTTATGCATATACAGCAAGGAAAGAGAAATATTGCAGCACTGCGTGGGATCAAAGCAGTACCAAGAGGTTATCATACATACTACATTGAAAATAGGATCAAAGTTATAAATGCTGATTCAGTTATCAGGGCGCCATGGGTTTGTTCTTATTTATAAAATGACAGAACAAATCACAAAAGCCCGTAGCAATTATTAAAGTTGATGTGGTGAATTTATATGTCCTGAAAGTGGGTTATGGGCTGCTTTAATACCCAGGGAGTAGGTCAGGAAGGGAATTATGACCGAGTTACAACTTTTTGTCTGATTCTACTTTCTCAAAGTAGGGAGCAATCTGTTTTGATCTCTGTATGTAGAAGAGTATCCTTAGCGGTCCTGATTGTGCAGGCTTGTTTCTTTGTTGTCAGTAGTAATGAAAAAAAAAAAACTAGAAACAAAATATTTTTGGTTTTGTTTTTGTTTTTTTTCTTGGGTTTAATTTTTTCTTCAGTTTAACCTAAACCAGTGATACAAAGTTTAAGTGAAAATCTTTCCCTTAGGAGCATGTTCCAGATCAAGGATGACACTTCCGTAAAATAAAGGACTGTGGAGGAGACTTCACAGAGGAGTATGTAGCTCTGAATGCTTGCTACCATGCCAAGGCTCAAGTCTGGTTCACTGCTTCATTCAGAGCAAAAAAATCGAAGCTGTGTCTTTTTCTTCCCAGGCTAGTGCTTCAAAGTCCATGGTGTGTCTTATTTTGGATAGCCTCATTACTTTTGTCTATATGGGTGATATGCATTCTGTCTTGGTGCTTCTATAATTTCATTAGTGATGTCCAGCAACTCCTTTTATGAAAGAACTGAATTTCTGAGGTCAGGAGACCTTGAGAGACATTCTGCTTTGCATTTAAAATAACTCCCAATACAGAAATCTTCTTGTTGTTTTATAGTTAAACTGGTAATTGTAAAAATTGAATATTTGGTTACTGACCTAGTATCTATGGGCACATCAATAAAAAGGAGATCAGGGGTTTTTTGTTCCTGTCCCCATTTCTTCTCTCTCCTCCATCCAATTCTTCTTTCCGTTCATGCTTGGGTGCTGGCTTTCCCTATGTTGTGTTATTATAAGGCATTCACCCTATTTTCCTCGGTCCCATACAGACTCTCAAAAAATGCTGTCTTTCAGAGAAGGGGATTTCTAAAGGGTCACTTCAGATGCAATATGAATAAATAAATAATTAATCAAATAAATGAAAGAAATGCTCAAAATTAAATTAAAATCTTAGCTCTCTTAAGCCCTGGCAAGCATACAGACTACAGTTAACATTCTCTATTAAATCTGAAGCACTTGACATAATGTGGAGTATTTGAGAACTACAGGATAGACACATGTTTTATTCAGAAACCAATGAGAGTTTACTGCTGTGCCAAGTGTCTGTCAGAAGCTGACATAAGGTGTCCTCTCTGATCCACTCTGGAATACCCAAAGAATTAAAACACAAGAACAGATATTATCTGGGTAACTTCAACAAGTACTAGAGAATCCTGAAAAAGAAGAGGCCTGATAGGGGTAAAGCCCTTTTTCCATGCTGCCCTAAGTTCAGAACTTTTGGTTTAGTGTTACATTTTTAAAATTTATTTTGAAATCAACCTTCACTTACAATTTCAGTTCACTTTCTACAGGCTAGGTTTTGATAGATTCAATGAAATATGTTACACACAGCTTTCTATAGGGGACTTATACTACATATGGAAACCAAGATTTGTGCTAATCTGTTCAGTCTGTTAATTCCACTTCCTACCCTCTCTCCATTTATTTTCACCATTTCTTTCCACAGAAACAAAATCCTGCTTTCCAGATATTCCAGATCTTCTTAATATCCAATATTAGGCATTTTTCCGGACTCTGGGACCACAGGAGTGCTCTCAGTGTGTGAACTGCAGTCTAGTCTGTGTGTAGATTGTCATGTGGAATGAAGTCTGCTAGTGACCAAGAAAACTGCAGACTTGGAGGCTCAGTTAAGCAAAAGCTCATGTCATCGTGTATTCAAGCAAGAAGCAGGTGTAATTTATGTGACTTTCTATTTGAAAATGGGAAACAATTTCCATCTTACAGCATGACTTGCAGAACAATCTATGGAAAATAGATCACAGCTTAGCCACTGCCCTTCGGATCTAAGAAGGGGAGAATATGATCTGAACCTGGGAACCCCAGTGCAATTATTGCATTCAAGGCTAGGGACTTTGCATTCAGTCTTTGTTTTCATGTAAACTATGGGTAAAAAAATGGTGATGTTTGTATTTTATATCCAATTCAAAGTCAGGTCTGCCTGGGATTTGTACCTTCCAGTCTACAAGCACTCTTTTATGTATCGTATCTGGTTTCACTAGTGCTAGGGTCTCAAACTCACAACACTTCATTTGCTGCCACTAAGGTCTCTTCTGCAAGAAACTGTCACATTTATGAGATGAAGCATTCCTGCTGTTAAGTTTCAAGTAAGAAAGCAAATCTTTCCTCAAGAACTGTGGTGTTTTATACAGTCCAAGACACTGTTATATTGTTGGCTGAGTTATTGCAAAAGACAGACCTAAAAAGAGTTTTAATTAGAAGAAAACCCAAGTCAGTTCATAAAGTGTTTCACTTCATGATTGCAGAATAGAGTTATAGCAGAGGGGTGAGGGGATTAAATTTTATACACCAGACATGCAAACAAAGAAAGTAGCATCATTCAGCTCAGTCTGAATGGACCCTTGAAGGGGGGACAAGGGAAGGTAGAGTTAGTAGGACCAGGTTATGGAAAGCCTTACTCTAGTTACTCTATATTTTGCCAGTTACTCTATATTTTGTCACTATACAAGTGCTTCAAACGTTCCTTTACAACATAAATATTTGTGATCTTTATTTTGTTAGCAGTTGTGTAAAAAGGAAGGCAGATACAGTATAGGCAAATTTAAAATTCAGCAAGAGATATTGTGAATTGCCTGTGTATTCTGGCTTCCTTTCTGCAGCAGCATCTACAGTATAGATTACTATTTCTTATGATTATATTATAGTTATAAATAACTTTACCCATGCAACTGCCGGAAAGTTCACTATAAATGTTAGTTATTTGAAATAATTTGCAGGTTGTCATTGGTCTTGAGTAAACATATAGTGTTTATGTTTCTTTATTGGATGATATTTCCTAAACTTGAATCCTGTCCTATCACGGGAAAGCACAGGTGTATAAGGAAAATGAATGACAGCAATAGTGGTGGAGAAGAAAAGTAGAAAACACTTGTTTTTAAAATTATTTGTACAAAGCAATTTTTTTGTGGTTTTTGATTTTTTTTCTCTGAGATGAAAGGCTCATTGTATAGAGTATGGCCCAGAGGGAATTTTAAAATTAAATCAGAAATTAGTCTTTTGGTTCAGATTAATATTCTTCATGATTTATTTATAGTGACTGTAATTACATTCATACTTGACCTTCAATCTGCTTATTCTCAGATTTGCATTACAGAAATGATATTCCAAAAACTGCATTCAGAAATTAGTTTGTAATTGTTTGGGTTTTTATAATTCTATGAATTGAGAATACAGGAGATTCATACTTATATTATCCAGCTACATACTAAATAAATCTGTGGCAAAATAACATGAGCATGAAAGTTATATTGGACCTTATAAAGGCAGATCCTTCTATTCTTAAGGTTGCTGAAAACTGTATTCCTTTGAACATGTTACATGCCTAAAAATGGGGGTAAATGTCTATTGAGATTTTTAAAAGTCCACCTTCTGTTAAGCTTCCATAGATGGATAGATAGATAGACAATAGATAAAAAAAAACAACACAAAAATGATATTTGGTTTAAAGCAAAGTATGTAGCTAGCTCCATGATTTCCTGAGTTTAAGAAACAGACAAATGGCCTGATACATGTTCTGTTCTCAGAAATAGTGAAACCAAACACATTAAGAGCCATTTATAATTCTAATTAAGCATAAGTAAACCTTTTTTTTCTACTGGTACAGGCTGCCCAGAGAGCAGTCTCTCTCCATGGAGATATTAAAATCTGAGTGAGCTCTAGCTGACCCTGAACTGAGCAGCAGGTTGAACTAGACAATTTCCAGAGGTCCTTTCCAAACTCAGTCATTCCATGGTACTTGTTTGTAAAGATAATCAAAAGGCATAGACTTAATCCTCTCTCAACAAGGTAAAAACTATCAAAAAGTCTTACCACATAACTTCCTGAAAAGACTCTGTCCGTTGGTTTTAAGAGAGATGTCTTCAGATGTTTTGACTTCTAATAGCTCATCTCAGCTTGAACAAATAGGCAACCTGGAGCTTAGGAATACTACTGCTGTGGTACAATACTTCAGGAAGTGTTTGCTAACAAAATGGCATCTCTATTTTCTCTTTTTAGGCCAACCTCACTCATACTTTCTGCTTTACTAAATATAGAAACATTACCAGAAATAACTGCTATACTGACTAGATGGTGATAATAATTTAGTTGCAACTGCAATTGCAGTTGAGTTTAGGAGTTGACATTTAGCTCAATAAAACAAAACATACATGCATAAGAAATAATTCTGACTAATTTCTGTTAGAAAAGGTGACAGAAGTATTTACAAGGGGGTGAGAGATCATGGAGTTTAATCAGTTTATAATCACAGAGTATGATGTCAATTAGGAGTGTCATTTGATAGGTTTTTAAGCACTGCTAATTAGCAGAAGGGTAAATTAAGTGCAGATGTTGATGAACCAGCCTGAATCCTTGGAAGTTACCACTTCTGCTGTATCTTAATGTTATTGTAAGAAATGCAAAAGCTGTTCCATTCCTTCATTTTTATCACAAACACAATCTTCACAGTCGTAACTCTGTGGAGACAGGACCACAAGGAAAATTTGCTACTACAGCTGTATGTATATTTTTAAAATCTTGTTCTCATTGAAATCAGTTAACACACTATGAGAATCACAGAAAATATACATATATTTCTATTTGAGCCTAATGCAAATAAAAAGAACATCCTAGGGGTGCTAGGGTAAATGAATAAGTTATAAGTCCTCTATAAAATGGAAGACATGAGCATATCTAAAACCTGAGGATTATATTAGTGGCTTTTTTTTATATCCAATCTGTATTCATAGATGTTTCCATAAGGAGTTAATGAAATGTATAGGAGGATGAAGATTTTTCTTTAGTTTAGAATACTCAAAAGAACAATGTACAGTCCACTTAAAAAACATACATCAGCTAGCTACATCAAAATTCTCACTATTTCTTTTGACTTTGACATTAAAAAAAATAAAATGTTATTATATGGGTGGGTACTTAGATAACATTTTAATAAAAGCATTATCCCGAGAAACAACATTAAAAGAACATTAAGGTTGCAAAGACCAGGATTGACAATGTAGGATATGTCAGAATAAATGTTGCCCTTGTTACCTTAATTTGGTATTTTGTGTATGTTGTACAGTGTGTGGTGCCATGCCTTGTTGACTACATATTGTTCAAACACCCTCTGAAGGGAGAATTGGAAGTTTATTCAGGTGCTCTTCTGTACTACCACAGTACTGGCGTGCTTCACACAAAAAAAGCAGTTAATTCACTGTGGCACCTTGCATATGAGGACAAGGATTACATTAATTCCATTATAGAGATGCAGGCCCATCTGTATGTGTAATGCAGAAGCTGCCTGAAGCTTGTCTGGAAGACAAATCTGCCAAGTCCAGATCTGCTGACCTCCTAGAGACTGACCTGTATGGACGACTCTCAGTACTCAGAAAACATTTTAAATGTGTCTTGTGCTTTAAAGGACAAATATTCCACAGTATTCACTTGTTACAATGGTAAAGGAGTTTCTGTGGAGGGGACATAAAGAGCAAAAGGTGGTTCTATACAACTGGGGAGCAACAAGAGTTATGAGCAGTCATAAATGTAATGGTTAACTTTCACTTGTTTCAACCTCTGAGTTTCACAACAAACACTACAAAATATAACATCTCACTCCTTCAGCACATATTTTTGATTCCTCCTTAGAGCAGGTCTACTTTCTGCCCTGATTAAGATGTCTCATAGATAAAGATATTCTGTGGTCTTTCAGTTAATGACTTTTGCATTGCTTAAATGGCTAAATTAGGGTTGCATTAACCATCCTACTTCTGAGCCCTTGACTTGAGCACTGGAAAAGGCTGCCCAGAGAGTTTGTGGAGTCTCCTTCTCTGGAGACATTCAAGACCAATCTGGACATGTTCCTATGTGATGTAACGTAGGTGATCCAGCTCTGACGGGGGAGTTGAACTAAATGATCTTTTTAGGTACCTTTCAACCCCAGTGTGATTCTGTGACTTTTCAAAATAGAGAATATTATTTTCGCACAACATGCAGACATTATTTTCTAGAAAATGAGGGGTGGTCTTGGGTGTCCTCCTCCTTGACTAGTTCTAACTGAACATCCTCTGGCAATATTTGATCCACAAACAGAAGGCAAAAGGCACTGTATGAAATTCTGGTACTTCAACTGGCAGATCACTGGTGAACAAGTGTTTTGCCCATGGATTTGACAAGTGTTTAGTGATGTCCAATGAAAGTTGAGGCTCAGAATTCTTGGATTTAATTCTAAACTGTGAAGGCAAAATGGACAGCAACAGTTGTCAACTCTTGTATCAGTTCTTGTAAACTGGTCTCTTGGCTCTTACATCAGTCCATAATTCCATCAAGCAGCTTTTTTCCTGGCCCACTATCATAGTCAACCTCCTAACTCTAAATTCTTCAACCTCAATTCTCCACAGATCTGGTTTAGGCTTTTCTCTGATGCCCCACATGTCTTTGCTCCTGCAGTCTTACGCTTTTTCCCCACATACTACATATAGTACATATGGCCTAACTTAGCTAGTTTTGTCATGAAACAACTTTGGAGTAAAATTTTTTCTTCCATCAAAATGGAAAAATTCATTCCATCAAAATCACATCAAACAGAAGACTGTCTAGTCTTTGGTAATGTACAAAACCATAAGTTTACTTAATTTTCCCCCTTGTACACATCTCATGAATGTGTCTACTATCTTTGCTGAAATACTAAAAAATTATGTGTCTGAGACACATGGCAGGAAAAGTTGAGTTAAAAATTGTCTATTTCAGTCCAAATTTTCAAATACTTGCACTTCAGGAGAAGCACAGAAAAAGGAGGTAGTTATATTTTAATTCCATGCACTTTTTGGAGGATTCTGACAACAGTTTTTTAATGACTTCTGAAGTTGTGACAGCAATTAACTTCCTTTATATAGTGGTGGCACCACAGAAATCGCTGTTCTAAATAAATGGGATTATCAACTATCATTTATACAAATTACATATGGTATATTACCTTATTGTTATTATTATTTTTATTTCATTATTATTGCCTTTCACTCCCTCAATTTTTTTATTTGCTGACCTGCCACAGATTTCCATATGCTCATAGCACCAGAGTCATATCAGTACAACTGAATATACAAGATAACGAGTGGGTGCAAGGCAGCATCATTTTTGTGGCAGGGAGCTGCAATTTTGTTAAACTTCATAACCTAATGTTTTAATACTGCTCTGTGATGGGCTGAAAGCCAGTTCTTGTAACCATCATACCCACATATTCCCAGGTAGATCTGTGGCTGTCTGCCTGCATCCTTTGTCTCAGGAAATACCCAGATATAGAAGATACATACATTCATATGGGATTTATTTACAATATATACATATATGTACATATTGATGTGGATTTTTTTTGAGATTGGCATCTGGTGCTTTCAAAGCAAAATTAGCCTCTTGCACTCAAATTAGTGAGATATTATGTTAAATAAATCTATCCAAATTATTAAGGCTGAAAACACTATTTCAGTGTCTTTCTTCAGTGGTTGTCTGACTTCTTATCACCTACTAATACAAAAATGTTTCCAATGGGTGTGTATGCTTCCTGAATTTTATCCATTTAAGACAATGAGTCAACATATTTTATTAAAAACATCTACTTAACCATAATTAAAACAACATATTTGGCAATACATAGATTACATTTCAGTTGATAGAAATTCTTGATGTTAAATGGTAGATTTATGTCCCTGCACACAGGAGTCAATTCTATCAACAAGTCAGGACACACAACAGTTTTCTGCTGCAGAAGTGATGCATGACAGGTGAGGCTAAATACATTTTGCTCACAAAATTTGGCTTGAAATCAAATACATTTTACCATTTTACAAAAGCTCAAAACTATTAACTGAAACCAGGCAATAAAAAATAGTCATCACTCTCTGGGTGCTGAATTTGGTTGAACAAACCAATCAAGCTTATTGTTACTGCTGAAGCCTATCATTCTGCATATAAAAGAAATCATGTGAATAGCAAATTTGAGCTGTCTCTAGTAAGAAGATAGAATTCAAATTAATATATGCCATTGTGGAAACACAGTTTAAAGAGAGACTTTCAGTGTTCCAATGCTTCTTATGGTCTCTTAGGATCATGCCTTCATCAGTGGACTATGGAAGGGCAGATGTTTCTTGTTTTCATTTACTGCAATTATTCAAGTTTGCATTAATAAATATTTAATTGGATGAGAGAGGAGGAAGGGAGATTGACATTAAAACTGCAAGTTCATTATTGAGTGAATAATGTGCAAGTTTCTGGTGCAATTCAGATGCATTTATGTAAATTGTGACATTTTCAACAGGAAAGATGGCACATAACCAAACTTAGATCATCTAGGCCTCAAATGTTAACATTATTTTTCCAAATAAGGCAGGAAAATGATTGATTCCTGCTTGCATATCTAGAGAAAATTTATTTGACTTAACATCTGATGATGGTGATGACACTTCCCATACCATGGTCAAAAGGGTAAGATCCTTGCTCAGAAAGTGTAGAACTGGGGTTTTGTGGTTTCCTTTTTGATAAGACTCAAATATATACTTCACATATTAAGAAAATGCATTAATCACCAGCCTACAGTCTAACCATCAGGAATATGTAGGATATGTCTCTTTGTCCAAGAGAGAGCTCAGGTCTGTATGTAACCATTGGTTCTTGTTGGGAAAACATCTGCATTGTGAGTCCTGCTGAAATTTTTTTTTTTTCAAATTCCGTGTAGTCTTTTATTTTTTCCCAATTCAGTCCACAAATTGATGTATAGGATTGGCATGGGATTATGGAACATATTTACCAATATAGTGTCCTCTCCTTTCTAATGTAGGTGCTTGGCAAAAATGTCTACCTGATCACACTGAAATAAATTTGTTTATTTGACATGACATGACACTCACATAGCACAGTTGATATTTTGCCACAGAATCTGTTGCTATAGTCCTATTTGAACCAGGCCTTGATTTTCTTGAGCCAGTCAGAAACTTCTATCAGGTCAAAAGAATAATTACTGTTTGTTCTGTAATTTGATACATTTAATGTTAGAGTACATTTCCGGAGTTTTCTTTCCTTTATCGTGTTCAAGAACATATACATATACTACTTACATATTGCAGTTCAGATTCATAGTCCAAACTATTGAGCCTATTCTGAGTTAGAAAGAATCTGGGAAAAACTGGGAAAGTGAGGTTTTATTCAGTAGGAAATGTCTTTCTAGGAATAATAAGCAAGGGACTTCTGTGTAGTCAAACCATGAACAACATGAAAACATACTGGGAATGATAAGAATAAGCTGAAAACTATAAATGACCCCCCTGTTTTAGGAATATCTAAAAAAATAGCAGTTTTGGTGTCATAGCAGATGTTTTGCTAGCCAGCATGAGAGTTCATAAATTCTCTCATACTGCTTAGAAATTCACAAGTAGTCATATGGAGAATTGAAAACTAGATGGAAATTAAAAAGCTCAGTTACTGAAATTCAAAGACTGTCCCTTAACAAAAGACAAAGAGCAACAGCTGCAGTGTTCCACATATGCGTTAGGGTGTCTGTGTATGTGAGTGCATGCATGATATCAATTTTAATAAAAGATATGCTATTCTTCTTTGGAGTCTCTAAACATCACCCAGCTCTGCTTTTAAGCAATGAAACAAAGTGGATAACTCACGGTCAAGTTCACCATAAAATAGGTGAATTGCTTTAATGCGCACATTATTGCTTTACATTGAAATTCTTATCTAGCATCATTTCTGCAGAAGCTTTGGATTTCCCTGGAAACCAAAGAAAAAGGAGAATTATCTGTGGGAAAAGTTCATAAAGTGGGGCTGTTGCTATCCACCCAAACATGCACTGTCAAAAACGGTGTTCCCCGCAACAGACATTAGCATAATGTTTATGGCCAGTGAGATTGTTTAAGAGCACTAAAATCATGAAGTACTGTATGTGCTCTTTAATTAGGAATGTAATATACTCCATCTGGAGTGACTCATTTTTGCAGTCTTCCGTGGAGCTTAAATTTCCCACTTCCCCCTGCAATAAGAGAACTGAATCTTTTTTAGTGACTTCACTTTTAGTTAGAACCTAGTTAGCAGAGTAGTTTGTAGAATTTGCTCATAGACTGTGAGCTGAGTTTCCCGAAGAAATAACCCATGGCTGTCATTTTCTAAGTTATAATGAAAAATGGATCCGTGCTGGTAGAAATCTGTCTTGACATGGAGGCATTTTAAATGCTGACAATGTAAATTAGCTTCTCCCAATATCTACATCCATCCTGGTTGCATTTTAGAAGATAAACAGGAATGTCTGAGACTTTAGTTCTGAATATAAAATATCTTAATTTAAATTTTGGGGGAAAAAATCTACAATGTTCTTTTGTCAGGGTTGTGTGTATGAGAACTAACCAAAATGGAGGACTGTATTCATCAGAGAAATAAACTATATGTAATTCTAGGTTTTACAAGGAAGAAAGACTGAATGAATTTACTGCTTTATCCTTTATTCTAAATCACTATCAAAATCCCGTTTCTCTGCCTGTAATGGAATGCCTACTTGACATGTTCAGCAGCACATGCCAAAGAGCAGAATCTAACAGTAAAATGGCTGGTTGATATTTGTGGAAAGAATAGATTTTTATTAATAGAGACTCACCAGATGACTCTGGGGGTGGGAAGGTGAGAGTGGGGAAAAGTGTGTAAATAATGAAGCCTCCTAAAAATATTTCTGATTGCCTTTAAGGTTTATCATGAAACAAATTGGTGATGTTTAGCTGCACAGTTGTTACTGGACTGCTGTGCAGAACACAGAATATTTTGAACCTGGTTTGCAGTCTATCTATTACTGGTAAGTGTATATATGTGTGTATATGTATATGTATATGTATATGTATATGTATATGTATATGTATATGTATATGTAACTGGTAGAAATATATACTATATAAGACTATACTATAGTGCCACTGTTTTCAGTGTATTTCACAGGTTAGTCAATCTCGTTTTGCATGAGCTCAATTTACTCAATTTCAATAAACATTTTTTTTAATTTGGTGGATTTTCTGTAACTGTTTTTCACACAGTGCTAATAACCATGTTTTTTCTTCCCCCAAAACATATTTCTCTAGAACTTAATGCCATTTCATTGAAATCAATGTCACACTTCTCTTGGCTAAGTCTTCAAATCCTAACTTTTTGCTGTTAGTAAGCAGGTAGCAGAATGTATATTTTATATTGACTAACTTAAAGCACTTCAGTGAGGGACAGAGTGGGGCCCCAGCCTTCAGGTGTAACACTAGTGAATAAGACTAGGCATTAGAAAAAATTCAAAGGTGGATTCAGAGAGGGATGTACTGCCCCCATTGTCAGTACTGATGCCTCAGGACAACTTCCTGGTTACAACACCGCTGCCTGGACAACTAGAGAGATGTATTGCATACTATCTCTCATGCCAACTGGAAAAATTTGTTCACAGACTATGTAGGATAAGTCCAACAATGGATTTATTATTATTATTATTATTATTATTATTATTATTATTATTATTTATTACACCACTTACTGATAATTCAAATCTATTCTGATAGAAGCTAGAAAAGGCCTTGAAAACACCTTCTGGATGTTCAGCTTAACAGTCAAGTCACACTGATCTACTCCTTTTCTTCAATTACCTCCATATGGAACTGGTTCACTTCAACTATCTACTTCTTTAAGAATCCTCCCTCCTCCAAAAGTAACAGCAGACTGTTTCTGTCTACTTTACAATCTAAACAGCAAGATTTTACTTTCTCATGCAATCTGATGACTTTAACTGCTGATTAAAAATCTTGAATGGAAACAATCACATCTCCTCTGCCATTCTCCACTGCCATTTTGCACATTAAGTGCAAAACCTTTATGTACCTATAAAGATGGAGATTAGAGATGGGGAGACAAGTCTGTTGTCTATACCAATTTTGTGTGTCCTGGTTATAATTTATGGAACTAAGCTGACATTCATCCTAAATGAGAATCTGTTTCAAAATATGCATATATGCAGACATTTCTTTTTTATTTGTCTGCTGTGAATCTGGTATGACTCTTCTTTCTAGTATCAGCTCTTTCTTCACATTTGAATATTGTAAGGAGCAAAAGAAAATGCTGAGGGGAGCAGCGTAAATAAATATTTAAAGCCTCGAGTTCTACTGGCACTGGGTTAGAGGTTAGAAATCAGGGAATCTGGAAATTCACTGAAGAGTTCCCTCAGATTGGAGTTCACTGGCATGAAATTCTGAACAATATTGTAATTTTTCAGCTCAGAAGACTTAGAGTGTTTCAGGAATGAGAATGCTTCTCATCAGCTTCAGGTAACAGACAAAACCAGTTCCTCAATCCTCAGGTAGGGATGAAGTGAGATGTCAGAAGGTGATAGTGTTCTTCCCAGTCTGCTGGTAAGTCATCACAAGCAGACACAAACTTGTCCTCCCTTTTCAAAGAAAAAATTATGTGAAACAGTTCACTGGAGAGACAGAACAGCAAGAGAAAATGAATCAATTGAAAATATCAAATATTCCCTTGTCCTCAGACCAAACAGTCCAGGTGCAAAACCTTTACAGAGCTATTAGTGAAGTAACAAAACATGTAGGCTAGCATTGTCAGCATAAAGCTAGACCTGGTTATCATTTTTAAATCTTGATGTGAAAGTATCCTTCTGCAGGTGTATAGAATGCCATTGCACTGACCCTGACGCGACTCTACTCCCCTACAGAGAAGGACAAGAATTCAGGTCTCACCATCATTTACATCCTTTTGTTGATTCTTTGCATAGCAGGGATTTCATACTTAAATAAATGGCTTTTGCTATGTTTCTAGGTCAGTGTATATAATGTATAAAGCTTCTGTTGAAGAGTATTCATGCATTTCTGCAGCTTTATTTTTACTGCTGTTCTGTTTGTGAGGGGTTTTTGTTATCTTTGTAGATTCTGAAATCTTCAAAGCAGAATTTTAGGTCACAGAGTAAAAGTAGTAATAGCAGGACACGTGATAAAGATGAGGCAATTATTGTTCAATTAAGAGATCAATAACTCACCTCTCACACAAATAGTTGTCAATGATAAATGCCCAAAGGCTGGCTAACTGCATTTCCTAATGCTTCAATGTAAAAATTAATGTCCAGCATACATGGGGCTAAGCAGATAAAATAGTCTATCAAATCTGTAAGGTGACAATGATATCAGCCCAGCAATCATGAAACTATATTTTGATCCTATTTGTAGCTCTTAGGTGTTGCTTTGGGCTATTCCTGTTTATTCATCCCCACGAACTGCAGAGCATTGACTATGCTGAATAAGCAGCAACAGTCTGGATGAAGAAACAAAACAGTCTTTCAAATTTCTGATTTTCTTTTATGCAACCAGTGCAGCGACTGCTGAAAAGGCAAAGGAAATTAGGTTGAGTGTTCAGTCGGGAGTGAGCGAGACCCGCAGTTGTGTTATTTAAATGCAAAGGATGCTGGTGGGCGCCTAGCGTGAATTCAGTGAGGAGGAAGAGAGCTGCACAGCACCTCCTGTCACTGCAGTCTGTATAATATGTGCTCATAAAAGGCATGGGAAAGGTTTGTTGCCTATCTGCATTGCTTCTGTTAATACTACACAGTGAAGAGAACATGGATGATCATTCTTTCCTGAATTTGTTATATATTTAATAAGCATGCATACAAGAAAACTTGGAAAGCTTTGCCTCTGTATTGTATTGATAACTAAATTATCTGTGACAATAATCTTTTCAAGCTTATACTGTAATACAAAAAAGCACCTAAATCTATCTTCATAAATGTGAAGATAGGCAGGCTTATTTTAATTAAATTTACACATATATATATATTTCTGTCTTTTCATTATTTCGGAATTCTGTTTAACAACCTATGTCTTACTGTAAGAGTTTGGGGATATTTTACAGTTCTAAGCAAATGTTGGATAGCCTGAAAAACTGCACACATACATATAATTTCCAAATACTTCTATCAGTAGTATAAACCATCTCTGGCAGCTGCATCTTAGTACCACAACAATATCTGGGCAGCTTTCTCATGAAAGCTCCTATATGCATCATTTTTTATTCATTCAACAAAGCATTTGAAAGGATGAGAAATTTGCTTCATTTTAAGAAACATAATTTCCAACAGATAACCCCTTCAAGAAGAGAGGTGCATAGATTTCTATACCTTTATTAAGGAGAGCAGCCATCCTATCTGCAAGACAACACTTAGCATATATGGCCTGTCACTCTTCCTTCCAAACAGTGCAATGAGGGGATACAAACTGAATGATAGAAGTGATCCAGTCCTGTCTGTCTGTCTGAAACACACGGTTTCTACTTAATTTCTGTTGTTGGGGTTTTATTTGTCTACAGCTGATTTTCTGCTCAAGCATTGCAATGATCCAAAATAGTCTGGGGCACTTCAGTAACTTTTCCTATATATGAATCATGAATTTGAATTATGATTCAGAAGTAAGATCTGGACTAAGATCTAGAAAGCCTCTGAGAGCTGAAACAGGAAAAATACAACATTACTGGAAATGAAACACTGATTACATTTAAGATTTTCTTCAATGAATAAAAAATAAAATAAATAAATAAAGTTTTCAATAAACACACAATGCTCATCAAGATATAATTTGGATTGTGAATAATAGGTCCTTTCACATTGTGATTATGACTGTCGTAGACATTAATTATTTAATAAGTTTGCTGCTTGTGTACTTTGCAATTAGGTAAAAACTCCAAGTTCCCTTCATTCCTTGACCAATCTCTTTTGAAGTGGTACAACACAAATTTCTTTTTAAACTTCAGAAAAGGGGAAAAGACTTTATGTAACACAGTTAAGAAACAGGGAATTTAAATTAACATACCAGGGCCATTTGCCAGTCAATATAAACAGGAGTCTCTGATTACTCTTGTACTGTAACTACAAAAAGATAAAGACAAGCATGAAAAACAAAACACTCAAGAAAGATGTATGTACTGATTTATTCAGCCTGATGCTGAAAAAGTCATTGGTCTACCTATCCTATATCAGCCAGCCCACTGATACAGATATATATTTCTCTTTCATTGAATTTAGAATTTTATCCATGTGTATCAAAAATGCACCTCTCCTACAGTGGTTGTGGGCCAATGGGCTCAATGAAAATGTTGCTACCATGGATTTTTCATCCTAACAGCAGAATCATGTAGTTAATGCAGTGAAAGTCTCTTCTCACAGCTTGCTAGTTCTTCCTCTTCTGGGAAACTAGCAAAAATTCTTATTTCTGGAAGCCTGAAATTATCACAAATTTCCAATCTAAGTTTACATTGATAACATTTCATTTATTAAGAGCGTACCTTACAGTTGCTGAACTACATTCAATTAAACTGAAAAAAATATATATTTGCCTATACTTTTAAGGGTTGCTATAATAAAAAATAGCAGAAATTCAAGAAATGTTTCTATTGTAAAAACTATGGCTATAGTTGTTAATTTCCTTGCATACACAAATTTGCCTGCAAGTACGTTTACTTGTGATGTCATTTACACTTAAGGAATTTTCTTATGTGTTTCTAGAAAAATGTTATTCATGAAGAATCTTGAACTGATCCAGAACGAAAGTCCTTATTAAAACCAATGGTCCAAATGAAAGATAATTCTTTTTTTTTTGACACATGCCATTCTAAAACTGATGGAACTGATGATAAAGTAGGTTTGGGAAAACCTCAATGAAAAAAAGAAACTGACTCTGAATGTGTTTTCCTAAATCCTCCTCCTTCAGAACAATACCTTTTTAGGAATGACATGTTTGCTTAAAGTAGAGCAAGTTCTTGTAAGATTCTAGTATTTGTAATAATCCATTGGTTGTAGTAATAGCCTGCCTTGGTTATCAAAACAATTGAGTCTGTAGTAGAAATATATTCTTGAATTTGGTTGAAGTACAAGCTTAACAGATATTTTGAAGTGTTTGATTTACTGCAGTTTTCCTTATCTGCTCCAATAAATCTCCACACCTTCCAACCAGTTCCTACAAATTCTATTATTGTGGATATGAATGTAGGCAGAAGACTGAAGTGAAAAGAGAGTGAGTGGTGCTGATCAAACTCTTCAGGCTTCTATTGTTTAGATTTTTTGTCCTACTTGTGATGTTGATTCTTTTAAGGTTCATGTAGTAAGGTTTTCTTCTATGCATTAAAAATGCATTTCTTAAATTTTTTTTTGTCACCTGGACCTGGAAAAAAAACCCCAAATCTCGAAAAGAAAAAGTATCAATTTTACTTAAATAAACTGATCTTACTGATTGAAACAGAACTGTTGTGTGAGATCTCTTGCTTGGAAAATTATGAGTTATGACTATCTGAATGCTTTCACAAAAAATGCCCTAGTGAAATTGACTTCACTTACATGTCTTGGTGCTCAGAACAAATGGAGAAGTTGTATTAAGATCTTATTTTTTAGTATAGCTTGACAAATATAGTGATATTAACTGTCATTTCAGCTGAGGTTTCAAAGAATTAAGCAGTGTTTCTCATACAGTTTCTCTCTGACACTTTTATTTGACAAAAACTCACATTATGGATGAACAATTTCTTTTTCTCACTCTCTCTCTTAGGTTGTGATTTTAATGAAAAAACAGCGTCCACATGTTCTGCTAATGAGTATGTTCCCCGTGGTTATTATTCATTAAAAATAATGGTACTATCCTACTATAATTAATAGAACAAGAAAATATGAATGCCTTCCAAAAGGATTTTTTTCCCTAATGTTAATTTGTCTGTTTTAAAGATGTGTTGAGTCACATATATTTCCTTGCAGTGGCTTAGGTACTTTCTAGTTACAATGGTGGGGTTTTTTCAGATTATTTTTCTGACTAAATCTTTACTTTTTCTAAAAAACTATTTAAATAAACATAAACTTTAAAAGATTTACTCTAATTGAATTAAAGGTGCACCAGGAGCAGCTGGGACATGCTACAAAACAGAAGAGATTTTCTAAAGGGTGCAAAAAGTGACATCCCAGATTTCAGGCTGTTGAAGGGAATGCTCTAAATTACTGAAGCTTTGTCCCAGCTACTTCTGAGCTGCTTTGAAAACAGGGCAGCCAAGTTAGAGAGCTCTGATTACCCCACAACTCCAACCGTGTAACTCCAGACCCAGGCAGTGGGGATCACTGATACAGCACAAGAAGTAGGCTTCTGCAGTTAACAAGCAATTATTTAATAGAATTAGGACATCATACAGACATTAACTAAATTTTAGATAAGGTGATTCTGGGCCATATTCCTCAGTGCCCTGATTCCATCTCACTCACCACTCCCATCCCATGCCAATCATATTGGGAAGGATAATAAACACTCAAATATTTGGTCAATCTATGTTCAGCTAATTACAGAGGAAATACAGCGCCTATAGATATGAGCCTCCTTTGTAGCTTTCAGCACTGATTTATTGCTAATATTTTGTGTCAGTATCATACTAATCTCTTAAAGTCTGGGATATATCTTGATTACTTCTAAACCTAAAATATACTTGCTGATGTCATCTGGCTGCTTTTCCCCTAAATAGACCTATCTGGAGGGCTGAACTTATTTGATATCCTTTTATATAAAAGAAATGGAGCTGCAGCCAATTTTTCAAAGTGTTTTTATGGTCCATTAGATAGTTTCAAACAAATAGGCAACTGGATTCATCAGAAGTTTAACTTTGTATTTTCAATGCGTGCATTTATTTTTTAAAATGCTATTATATAGAATTTTGATAACCTCTCTGGGTTTTTTTCTCCTCTCAGATTGATAAATAAAACATGCAAAGTTGCAAGGCAGAAAGGTTCCACATGCATTTAATGTTAACCATAAGGCTAAGCTCTTAATTGGATCAAAGCTGCTGTACATAATTTTCCTCCTACAACATTTAGCCTTAGTGACCCAGCATGAGCTCTAGGAGTCAAGCTGACTCCTTTCTGTCTTGCTCATCCTCACTGCTACGAGAAGCTGTACTGGAGCACTGGTGACAGCTGTGCCACAAACACTTTTTTATCTAGCCATGTTCTGACAGCAATGTGAGTGATTTGGTGTAGAAAAAACCTAAAACATCTCTTGAAGGTGCACAAGAAGGAATAAAATCTAGTTCAGTCTTCTAGCTGGGATGCTGTTGCAGGGCAAATGGGAACACAGAGCATCAAAGAGTTATTTTTATTTTCAGACTCACCTTATTCAGAATATGCATAGAGACAGGTTTGGGATTTTGAGGTCTTTTTCTACTTTTTAAAAAAAAAATCTTTTCAGACCAGGACATTTATTTTAAATTTCTTATAGTATTGCTTTGAGGAATTTGTGCCCTTTCTGCTTGAATTCTGAGTTACTGACAAAGATGTCCAAGTTGCTGCATCATCAAACGGAGCCATTTCAGAGCTGTCAGACCTAGATTCTTTCTTTGGCTACATGGCCCATCCAATCTCCCTGACTGTCAATCAGGCTGGGAAGAAACCAAGCCTACTGGGATGAAGACTAGGGAGATGTGCATTGCAGTGATTACAGGGCCAATGCACAATTTTCATAGATGTCAATCAATATGAGCAGTCCAAGCCTATTCATCTGATGAAGATGAGGTATCTGAAGGCCATGGAGGTGTTACAGTGCAGCAGGGGATCCCCATGGAGGCAGGCAGCACAAGGGGCAGGAAGAGGCAGCCCCAGGCCAGGACATTGGGCAACTCTGTGGTAAAGTGGCAGGTCAAAGGTCAAGCTGGAAAGTCATTGCAATGGTCATCAGGTCCAGGGGCAGACAAAGCTTGCTTATCAACAGACAGGTTCACGGGGATAAGATCAAGCTAGGACACCAGCTGGCAGAGATGGAGACTGGTGTCCTACAGTATCACTGGGGCTAACTACATTAAGTAGATTCTGGGCATGTACAAATTTTATTTATGTGACTGAAGTAGTTCCTGAAGAGATGTTAATGGCTGCAATATAGTCTGTTTACAGTACCCATGATGAGTTTATGTGGCTAAAAATTATAATTGATCTGTATATTCCCTTTTCTGCTCTTCCTATATGCTTCAGCTACTTAAAATTTCTCTGCTAATAGCAAAGACATGATACACAAAAAGGTACCCATTTCATTGGGGTCCCAATCAGATGTGCTAATGTACTCAGCCTGGGCTCGTACCCATAGATTTTAAATGTTTTACCTATGTACTAGGTGGGACCCTGAAGTGCCTCATATGGCTGTTTTCACAGTGGGTTCACAGTTACCAGAATAATTTCAGCTTTAATATACATCTCTGGTTCAGGAAAGTAATTTTTATATTTTCTATTATGTGTTATTTCTTCACAGATATGTAACTTTCTTTTCAAGACTGTTCTGGTATGAAAATATTATCCTTTATATAACAGTAAAAGAAGTGGCTTGTACGTAGTTCTCAGAGCAGAGAATAAAGTTAGATCTCCCCAATTCAAGTTAGTGCCCTCACTGCTGAATTGTGGAAACATTATCCCTCTTACTTCCTTTTTTTCAGTTCAGAGGAACAAGATAATGACTGATTTTATTTTATTTAGGTAGTACTGTAAATATGTAAATGGTGATAAATAATCCTCATTTATTGCTGTCTGGGGGTTAAGGACCTTCTTACAGTACACAGATTATATGGATTTGAACACATTCAGTTAAAGAACCTGGTTCAACCTAATGCTGAGAAAGGTTTTCAAGTCATCAGGTCCTGTGGACAATGGTATGCTGTTCTCAGGGTGGGGGGATGACGTAAAAGCAACCATATATTGCCAAGTTTCTTGGTAGAATTTGTTAAAGGTGAATTGGTGGAACTCCAGAGACTTCAGAAATACATTTTTCAGTCGCAGTCTTTAATATTAATCCTAAATATTAATTATGCATTGAGCTATTCATTCCTGAAAATCAGCCTGGGGAATGCACAGAAGCAAAAGCCCGTGGACCAGGGGAAATTATCTGATGGAAATATGGCATTTCTTCTTCAATTCCACCTAACTCCTCTGCTACATGCCTAATTTCTTATGCTGATTGAGTCTTAAAAGTCTAATGATTACTGTGGCAGTGAAGGTCATTAAATGCACGTGATTTATTTCAACCAAAAATTTCACAGTTTGGAATAATCTGAAGAATGTACTTGTCACAGAAAGGATAATACCAGAAAAACCACCATTTCCATTCCCAGCTATCCTTCAAGCTTCAGTTGTAGCAGTTTTCAAACTGGTTACCTGTTAACATCCAGGTAATAATTCCACATAATTACCACTTATGTAGTAATAGGGAAAAATGTGTTTCAGCACAAATTGTTTTTCTGTATATTGAATGTTACGTATAGCATTACATAATAGTTTCCTGTCAACGAGGTGCTCCTCTACTTCTTGACTGTTCTTCACTGTCATGCTGATATAACTATCAAATGGCTTTGAAGAAGAATATCTGATCATCCCTGTGGCAAAAGAGATGATTTACATCTTCTGTCAACTCCTTTGGTGCAGACTAATATTGTTAAAGCAGATATTTCATCCAGGTAAATATCTGACCATGAATGTGGGCAGAATAGCTGTATAGAAGGTAATCAACCTTAAAGCATGTAAACAGCTCAGGTTTGGACGAGCTGGTATTAGACAGCACTGTGTTGTCACAAGGTCTGGGGACAGGTACATGGAGGACCACACAACCCTGTAGCTGTGGAATGAGATGCAGCAGCAGGAGCTGCTGGGACAAATGCTGCACTCTAAAGTGGACAGCTCCTTCCAAAAGGCCCATCAGGATCTCTCCCCCCCTGCAGCTGTCTGACATATGACATGGTCTGAGACATCTAGTCATATACAGATTTTCATGGCTGTGGAAAGAATAGATGATTATGGGATGGCAAATTACAAGATTGCTGTTAGAATACAGAATAGACTGGAATAATGACAGCTGCAGCCTAACAGTTTTGTCAAATCCTAAAGTAATTAATTTTGCTCATTGTATGTGCTCTCCCTGTCTTACAGTATCTCTGTATGGCAGACCACAATGTGGAGCTGATGACAGTTTCATTCTAGCTTTGGTCCAGGCAGCAGGAAAAACACAGACAAGCAAAATGCAGCTCAAGATCATCTGATTCTTGGAAGTTTAAATTTTGAGTAACTCTAAGCCACATTGGGAGCTATAATGTAAAAGAAGGCTAAGCAGAAGTATTGTGTATGGTCTGCAATGGAGAGCCACAAGACCAGCTTCAGAACATAAAGGTGTCAAAAGGGTTGAATACTTCTGTTGCATCTGTATTGAGGAGATGGGACCTACAACAGATTAATACATGGTCTCATGAAGAGGTAGGCAGTCAAACAAAGCAATGCAGAATAATAGCTGCATATTCTGGCTGAGGTGTTTACTGTCATTTGCACTGATTTTACTTAAAAAAAAAAAAAAGGATTGAAGGAGATCAAGTTCTTGATAGGAAATCCATTGTTTGTTTCATGTTTGCAACTAATAATAATAATAGCATAATCCTTGTTGAAGATAAGATTCTTTATTTTGCATGCTTAACTAAGATTGATTTAATGACGATGCAAGAAAATGTCAGCATATGTGGTTCCATCTGGGTATTTCACTCAGATTTTCATATGTGGGTATGTGGCAACTATATTTACTTTTTAAGTGATGCAAGTGGTAAACTGTACTGTTGAAAAGATTGCATTCATGAACAGAATGTTTATTGTCTCCTGTGATCTTTGTAGGTCAGAAAAAATCATTCTGTTCCTATCTCTACTTAAAAAAATAGATACTTTTCCGGAGTTACCTGCAGTGTAAGTAAAACAGTGCATGCTTTAGGGCACTTGAGGTGGCAAAGAGGTAAGACCTGGAGAAAAGAATTAAAAGTAGACTTCTGACACTTGTTACCTTGCTTGGAGAAGGCAAGTATCTTTGGGGTATCTTTCAGCTGTAACTGCCTAAGAAATTATTTTCTTGGGCACAGAAATTACAGAAGAGCTACACAGTTCTGTGAGTTCTTCAGCATTTGAAAGGAAGAAATGAGTTTTGTTTGCAGTATCTGTGTCCTCATAGCTATGGAGGTTTTTATGACTGGGTAAAAATTTACTGCTTCTTGCTAACCTGACAGAGTTGAGAAGACTTTGGATGTTAGGGTGTTTTAGGTGCATGTTTAGATCACAGTGTTATGGCTGTGACACTACATTGACCACTAAATTTGAGTGGATGTGCCCAAGTGCTCTTTCATTTCTCTTTGACTCAGTTTTATTGCTTAAGAAATTCACTAAATCCTTACGATCCATTCTTTATGCTCCTAATGTTACTTAGCCAGGAAGAGATGAAGAAACTGACACAAACTGTTGCAACACTTAGAGGTGTCTAAATCTTTTCAGCATACAAAACTAAATCTAGTCCTATATATGTTGGCTGATAAAACATCAGAGCATCAGAAGAATTAGGTACATCATAGATAAAGATTTCACCTTTAAGAGTTATTAGTGCTCAAAGCTCTACTTTCAAACAATGGTATAGCTGAATCTTGACTTGAGGAGGACATTGTCAATAAGACATCTTCACCTGACATGCAAGCAGTTTCTATCCTGTTTGATGACTAGATTTATGAAATTTGCATGTTACTGTTATGGTACAGACCTTTGTAAAGGAGAAAAAGAGAAGATTACGCTGCTTGTTTTCAGAAGTGATTCTTCCTGATTCATGCTGAAAGGTGACTCCCTTGACATTCCTGAGTGATAGCATAAGGAGCGTAGGCATATTTTACTGTCCTTTGACAGGAGACAGATGGAGGCAGGATTTTCAGTCTCAAGTTGCCAGACATATGCCCCTGGCAGCTTCCAAAATGCTGTAATGTTCTTGAATGCTGATACTTGCATTTTGACCTTTGTTGGCAAACACAAGTGGCGATTATGTCCATCCTGTGATTCTGGATCTGAAGAGGCTGATGTGTTCTTCATGAAGAAGAAATGGCCCTTAGCTTGAACCAGTATCGACTGAATCTGCATTAGGGTCCCAGAGTCTGGAATAGGGCACTGTAGGTCTAAAAGCGGTATTATTTGTCACTTGTTATAATGAAATAACTAGGTTCGTAATTCAGCTATTGAATAGCAACACAGACCAGAAGAGAGATCAATAAAAAACATAAAAGTTAACAAGCCTTGCCAAAAAAGTAACATCTATTGCAGCTGACCTATCAATGCAAAATGCTGCCTTCTTATTAAGATCAATACTTGTGTTATCTTCTAAATGTAATTTAATGATATTAAAACTGAGGACACCCTTTGGGCATGAACCTCTGCAGAACACTAATAGCTTAGAAAATAAAAAAGCCTGAATAGTACCTATCTAAAGTAATAGCTAGGGAACAGTCTCAGTGACTCTCTTAAAGGCAAGATAATACATTAACACAAAATCTAATTGCATGTCTTACATCTTCTCATACTGAGTAACAGTGAAGTTAAGGGAAACGTAACAAAAAAAAAAAAAAGATGCTAACTGGACAAAACACAGAGGTCATATTGTCAAACATTGTTGCAGTTCTGTAACAAAAAGAAAAATACCCAGATTTTTAAGATATCTTTACTTTCCTCGTGGGTATTAATACTTAGTACTTACCCATACAAGTTTTAGAAGCTGTTTTACCTCCTGTTATAATTATTTTGATCAAGAGTGTGATTTTCACTGATTTAATTTGACAGTAACTATGAACAGCTGCTAATTCCTGCTAGAAACAGAAACAGGCACTAATTTGGCTATTTCCCCTTGCATTAACTATAGGTATAAGTCCTGGTGTCAGTATTATGGAGGACTGTTGGAATATGCATATCTCTATACATTGTTCAGCCAAAGTGCTGCAGTGTACCTGAATATTGATCTGTCTTTACCAAGCAATATTTAAGAATTATTTTCTTCCTGAGCTTGGTAATCCAGCATTTTCCCTTTGAGTATGATGATATTTCTTTTCTTTGACAGGAGGCAGAACTGTTTGTGACTCAGCATGCTCATTATTTTATTTTTTCAATCATTCTTTAAGTACTATATATATATAGAAAAGTGCAGGAAAAGCACAATTACGTACTGCATCCCACTGCCAAGATAGTACCATGCAAGAAAACCAGAGAAGGCAGTCTTGGAAAATAAAAGGAATTGTTAGAACCTCTACAAATCCACCCATCCGAAATACAACTTTAAAATTAAGTAAGTGATATGACTTGGATCAGGAAAATAAGACAGAAAAAATTGGGAGATGGAAGTGGACTCAGCAGTGTAAGAGGATTTGGTGAGTTGTGAAATTATTTAGATTAGGAAAGTTAAACTATGTAGCACAATATACATCAGAGGTGTGGGCAAGGGAAAAGACTGGGAAGGCAAGAACAGTAATTCAAATGGCAATGTATGATGAAATAGCTAAGGTATTAGGCAGCAATAACATTTTGGCAGCTTAAATTTATGATCAAGTTGCTTGGCACATTGTTAAGGATTGTCAGTGTTTAGCATTTGGAGGTTTCTTCAGTCTAAAACCTACCTATGGCCTTTTCACTTGATTATTTCAATCTGTGCCCTTTCTTGCTTTCATTCCTTTTCTGCCACAAAGAACAAGGAAGGAAACATAGAGTTGAATAATAGAGAACTTCAGCGCTGAATTCAGTAGTCAGGGAATTATGTGGTCTTTTTCAAGGAAATTCACATGAAAGGACTGGCAGGAGAAAGTAAATGATTAGTTCCCTAATCACTTATTATTGACAGCAGCAGTGTCCTGGAGGTGGGAACACTGGCATACTTCCAGAAGCCCTTAAGCCTTGGCTTCTCAGGAGGAGAGCTCAGGTGTTTGCAGAAAAGCCCTAGATGTCCCTTCCCTTTGCTTTGTACCTGAGAGATTCAAAAGTTTGGGGTTTTTTTTCCTTGTAACTGCTTCATTTTTTTTTTCCAGAAACAGGATGCCTGGAAATTATGAAATAAGGGAAAAATATCCACCATGCCACCTGCTCTTTCTTTCCTAGGAAAATCAGAAAACTGCTGTGAAGCTAAAATAGCCCTGGGAATGGATTAATTTTTTTAAAAAGCAAACTCAATTGTATCACGAGTTAGAAATAGGCAGTTTCCCATTATGTACTACTAGACAATGTTAGGTAAAACACAGAAAGGTTTACAGGTATTTATGAATTAAATACCTTTGCTTTTCAGCAATGGAAAATGTAGATTATATTAGAGATTAAGATATTCTGCACATGAAATATGGATGTATATTGGCTAGACAATGGCATATCTCTGGAAATGTTATATCAGAATTGTTGACTTGTGAACAAAATGGTGTCGGTGTGGGGTATTTTTAGGTCTCAGAATTAAAATCTATGTAGGCACCTAAAATGCAACTTTGGAATTTAAAATGTCAGAAAGCTGAAAAATGAGCAAGATATGGGTTGGCATAGTGAATTTAAGAGCAGAGCTTTAAGTTGGTGAAAAAACACAGGGATTGTAACTTCCTCACCAGTGGGAAGGGGGAGTCTGCAGCAATACATCTTGGACGTGACAAACTGTGAACTGCGGCAGCTTGATCAGCATCCGGAAGGACCAGTACTCAGCATATTTCTCAGTCAGATGGAAGAGACAACCCTTCTACTTCATGTCATTGCCTATAACCCTGATGCTTATTAACATGACAAAAATGATTTTAATTAAGAAAGGTACAGCAGAGGACTCAAGATAACGCAGCAAAAGAGAGGGTTTGCTGTCGGGCTTTGCTGCGCTCTGGAAGGATGACTTCTCTGTATGCCAGGAGTGGGCATAGGGACTGCAGCACTTCTGTTGGGGCAACTGCATTAGAAAACCCTGCCAGTGCTAAGATTCATGTGCTCCCTGCAGCGCTTTGTGTTTAGTTGGGAATAGGAGTCTGTCAGCCTGAAACAGAAAGAAGTATGCTCAAACATTCAGTGATGGGTAGAGGATGGATTCTGGAGTGAGACAGTTTTTTCTCCTGAATTTTTCCCCTCGATTTGACGTCCTCCCCCTCGGTCCATGCTTACTGGGGACTTAATAGTGTTACAGACATAGCTGGAAACACACAAGATCTCTGAAGTAGGAGGGAAAGGAACCAGGGTGCAAGTATCCTTTCATACTTCAACAGTGAAAATTGTCAAAGTGTTGCTGCTTTTTGCCTAGGGAATGACCTTTCCTTTTTTTTCCTCTGTTCTCTCTGCCTCTACTAATAAAGATTTGAATTTTTAACCCAATTCTTGTCAGAAGGTAACTCATGACTGCCTGTAGCTTCTGTCTGATGTCCATCAAAAGTTAAGTCTTTGGGCATATAATTTTAAAACCACAGACATTGTCTATCTGTGTGCCTGTGCACTCTTGTTCATTGAAAAAAAGGTATGAAAAATTCATTCACAAATGAAGCTCTACCCTTTTTGTTCAGAGAACCAGAATTCAGCAGTGTCAGGAAAATGCTGAGAGAAAACGTGGTTTTTAATAGCTCTGTTGATGACTGCATTACAATAGAATTCACTTTCTTCCTTATAAAAAATGTGCTTATGACACAGTGAAATGACAGGATAAAGTCAACCTCTATAAATGAGAAATGTGTTACAGCTACAGACAAAAACTGAAAGAAAACTTTAATCAATATAATCACAATGAATTTGACAGAGGATAATTATAAAGAAGCAGAAAGATGTCAGGACTCATCCTCATATTTTGTTGCTTCAGATTAAGTATGCAGGAGTTGTGTGAGAGGATATAAAGTATTTCAGTGAAGTGTGGCCATTTGTAGCTTGGGATGTAGCTGAACTTGAATGATGTTTATGAGTAAGTGAATGTTAATAATTTCTTAAGTACTTGAATGCCATTGTGGTAAGCCCAAGGTAAGACACTACTCAATAGAAATTTGATTAAAATAAATTGGTTTGATTAAAAAAATGCCATCTAAATGATGCTATTAAAGTCTATTTGCACCATCTCTTAGCTAAAAGACATTTTAAAAGCACAGCTAGGTTACATTTAAGTCATAGGAAGCTCATACATATCCAAGAAAGGGCTTATGAACCTCATACATGACTTGCTCACACGTTCAAAATCCTCTCAGTCAACTACAAACTACCCCTGTAACACAAGGGCTCTGTAGAAACCTCTACTCCTGATGTACTCTTGAGGCCTCCTTCCCTGGACTTCCAAAGGCATTTCAGTTTTAACGTCATTGTGAGATTTTCCTTCATACTCCCCACAGCACAGGAAAGATGCTGGGGTTCAAGGGTGAGAGAGACCCAGTGGGACAACAGTGTGCAGGTTTCTTCTGGGTCCTGCTTACAGAAATCACTCTGAATCACTGTTTAAATGTTTGGGAATGAAGAGCAACTGGGTGAAGTGAATAATCAAGATGTTACTGCAGCCCATCTCTTGACTTTTAAATGATTAGGCAACTGAGTGATGCATTTTTCCTGCCCAAAGCCACCTGATATTTTTGCAGTGTTAGAGTTTCAGCTGAGAGGAAAACAGCATCCCTCAAGCTTCAGAGCAGCCTTTGGCCATGGGGTAAGGCTGCTTTCCAAGAAGATGGATGTGCACTTAAAGCCTCTTAAAACAACTCAATCTAGATGTCCTGGTTCTGGATTTAAAGCTGTTCCCTAGCTACTGAAATATTTTATAAAAATGTTTTCTTCTCCACTGAATGTTAGAAGGACAGAATTACCTTCTGCTGTGACTTTTTTTGTCTTGGGAGTAACACCAAGGGACTTAGGAAAGCGCTTAAGCCTAAAAATGTGCTTGGATTTATTAAACACAGATTTCATTGTTTTCCTTGTTAATGGAGCACTGGCATCAGTGGATTATTTTCTAAATCACCACATTTATCATGCATTCAGAGTCCATAATTTTTCTCTGACAGCTCAGAACTGCAGAAAAAAATTATATGGACTGGAGTTAACCCTGGTTTCACAGCTTATAAATATGATGATCAATATACAAACCAGACATCTACTCACCAAATAATTCAGTAATAATGAAAACAACAACAACAAAAAAATCAAATTAAAAGGAGTAAAACTAAAGGTTCCAGAAAGCAGGACTTTTCTGTTTCAAGTAACAAGCTAAGTGATGTCTCAGAAAATGTTGATGAAACCTTTCACATCTTTATCCGTCAGTGCTGAACATTTTCCTGTTGCACATTTACTAGTGATTCCTCCAGTTAACTGAAAAAAATTCTAGGAAAGAACTGAAGTAATGATTTTTACAGATCCTGATTCTTCTCTGTGCTGGTTTCAGTTGGTGCTTTTATGTCCTCCATTTATAAACTAAATAAGTCCCTTCCAGACACAGAGCTTCACTGTTTCTTCTGAAAACCCATCTCTTTCATTGAGAGGAACTTGTGAGCTCTAATAATTCTTCTAACCCTCTTTCTATATATTTTTGGGATAACTTACTTGAGCAGAAAAACACAGTCCTTTATATCATTTTTACTGACAGAAGAATTGCGAGTGAAATCTCTTTCAGATAGACTCCGGTCCATGTAACACAGTCCTTGATAACTATATAACCCTGAAAATCTCTTTGTCCCAATTGTTTGCAGTTTACTGAATGATTGTTTCAACGTCACATTCCTCTGCTGAGTAGACAGTTAATAATGACCTTATCCTTGTGTACAAAGCAGAGTGGCTTGAAGCATAGCTGTGTGGTGCATTCAGTGCTGAGACTTAGCCACATCAGTCTGTTGTTGAGCTGCTCTTCCAGAAAGCAGAAAAACTGCTTAGTGATGTTAGCTTTTATTAGTTGTGCATTTTATCCGGGGTTGGAGATCAAAAATATTTGTTGTGTACTCCAGAACCTGAGCTTATAGCCTCCCTTAGTGTTAGAAAGCAGATTTTTCAAAAGCTCTCAGTTTGGATGAACTGTCCTTCCTGTGGTATGACTCCAGGGAGATTAAACTCAGTAAATATCAGTGTCCAATTCTTCAAAGGCTTTCTGGATTCCTAATAACATTTCAGAGCATAATTTGCCATGATGGATGTTATTTTAAAATTTACCTCCACATTTCAGTCCCTGAAAGGCCAGGAAATTTACTTTTGCTTTGAAAAGTAATGAAAAGCAAAACAATCAAAAAACATCAGAAGACAAACTATTAATAAGCACCATGATGTGGTATTTTAGAAGCTTTTTATTCAGATTACATGCACGTCTTCATATATATCTAAAGAGCTTATTATCTGAGGCAGAGTGATTATGCTACAAGTCCAGGAAGCAGAATGCCTGGGGCTAATCTGGAATCTTCACCCATAACTGATACTTTGGCTCAAGCAAAGAACTTGGATCCTGGTCGAACTGGGATTTCTGTGGTGTTGTTGTAGCTCAGTTTTAATAACACTACCTGAGTAATATGGAAAAAACGTCACAACAGAAGTACCAGGCACAAGAAAGAAAAAAATATGTATCTCAATTACAAGAAAATGTATGCAAAGAATAAAAAAAGACCACATGCTTGGAAAAGCATAGTGACAGAACATCTTAAAAAGAGACAGAGTGGAACGTAATAATATCACAACTAGCTCAGGAGAGATTGGCACAAATTCATTTTAATTTGTAGCACCTTCTGGCTCATCAGCTTGCATAGGCTCATTGGCCCTGCACTGAAAGAGGGCTGTATATGATCCACTTTATATGATGGCATATATGTTAAAGGATTGTCACAGCTGGCAGATAGTGATAAATATTAAATTTAAAAAGCTTACTAATTTTGAGACCATCTTGCATTGTGCATATTTGGCTTGCATTGCTGTGCTGCCATACAAGTGGCAGCACAATTAATCATAAGCATCGCAGGGTAATTTTTTATGACAGAGAGCCATGTGTGCTCATTAAAGACAGCTTCTCTTTTATCTCTTTATGTTATATTCCTCCCTGCATGATTCTTGTCAAGGAACTGGATTATATAACAGGACTACTTGAAGATGAGGATACATGGATAGTGATTTGAGGAGCTTTAGACCATCTATCCTGCTTAACTTGCAGGCAATGGAGGAGCTAGCTAGTAAATTTGTAAACTGTCATGCAAAATGAGGATTAAAAACCCTGAACCACTGTGGTGATCACAGTGTGCTATTTGTTAGTGCAGGTTCTGTCCTGCCAAGGAGGCAGCCTGTAGGGACTCCTTCAAGTTTGAGACCAGACTACCTCCATTTCCCTGACACCTGCCAGAGGAGGTTATTTTAGCAGATGATGTGTGGGATATGTGCAATGAATATGCAATTTCGCAAATCATTACCCTTCTGATCAGCAACTGCAGCGATCAAAGCAATTGATCAGATGGCTTTTCTGTCTTCTGTGACTAAGTTTGGTGGCAGTCTTTTCTTGCTGGCACTGAATTACTGTGATTTAAGGCTAATGCAAAGATTTTAGCTTGTGGGCTTTTTTTTCCTTATAACCTCTATGGCATAGCTGGGCTCATGCACCAATCCTCTTTTGCTATCTAATTGATGACCTCATTTGCTATTTAGGCTAAATATATGTTAGGCATAAACTATAGCAATCTAACCACTCACCTCAAGCATCACAGTTCTAACAGACAAAAACCTCCACTTGTGGCACTTCACCCTTCTACAGAAATGTAATTTTTTTTTCATTTTACAGCATTAAAGTTTGAATGGCTAAGAAATGAAGGCATATGTCAAAAACATTGACCAGATCTGTGATTCAATTCCTTACAAAAGTAGGCAATAGCACAGACTATTTCTAGTAATATATTTGCTGGGTTCAAAAAATTCAAATGTATCTAAAAGGATGCACCGTTTAATTAATTTGCTTCAATTCAATAGCATCTTTTCTCCAAAGGGCTCAAAAGTGCAACCTGAAGGCTTGAATGAGCCAGTAATAAAATACATTTTTTCTTATTATGTGAGGGACTAAACTGAGGCAGGGACAATAAATAATGCTGTCCCATGTCCGCTTTATGTCAAAGGGTTACAGAGAACATAGGAGTTTCTGACTTGTGATTCCATACTTGTAATATCTGGAAATCATTAGAATATTGTTAGAAATATCAATTGTATTCACTCTTTAAGAAATTCTTTTGTTGATTACATATGAATAAACATATTTAAGAGAAAGCTTGAAAAAATATACATACATTGGAGCCGATTAAAATATACTCTGTTCTGTATGAACTCCTTTTTTAAACAATATTCTTGTTATTGGAAATCAAAATAGCAGATATTTCAAAAACAATTTTTATACTTTATTACCCCACACTTTGTGTGATAAGTGACATAGATCTCCATTTGCCTTTCTCATGCCCATCACTTTACTATTTGTTCCTTCATCACTAGCCCACCTCCTCACAGCTTCTTTTAGCACTCAAAACGCCTAACAGAGGAGCTTCAAATAGACACAATAAATATTAAAAAAAACTCACATCAAGCTGACAGACAAAAAAAAACCCCAAACCACCTATGTTAATCTGGCCTTTCAAAAATATAACTTTCTCTAATCTGAGACCTATGATGAGTAATACTCAACCCTCTTCCAGTTATAGGATCAGCAGAGCAAAGTACAGTACGTCATGTTCTGCGGGACTACCTAGGCAAGCCTACTCCTACCAGGAGGAGGCTTGCCTAGGTAGACCACCTTCTTCTTGCCTGCCTGGCCTGTGGATATTGAAATTCTTGAGATTTTGACAGGCTCTGCAGCAAAATGGATTTGCAGGCAGTTTGGAGAGCTCAAAGTGTTATCAGTTGTAATTTTCCCCAGCTAAATATTTTCACTGTTGCCTGGAGGGTACATTGTTAGATTTTACTCTTTTAAATCCTGTATGATTAATGAAGGTGAAGGGTGGGGTATGGGGGATGGGGAAAGACTTTATGTTTCCATGTTGATGAGAATGGTTTGACTCTTGTTTTCTGTAAAATCTTGGTCAGATATGTTATTCTGGAACTGTTAATTATCACTAAATATTAATATTGGGTATAATATAGCCAATTTTTTCTCACAGTGATAGTGCAACCACCTCATGGAAGTCCTTGCTTCTCTTCTCTGGCTACCCTTTGACATCAATTCTGCTTATAGTGTAGAAGACAAAGAAATGGGAAGATGTTCTTAAAATTCTCAAAGTGGATTTATGCATACTGAAATGAAGAGGTAGATCCCTGCAGTCAGAGTCAGTTTATGCTGGGAGCAGCAAGCTCCATTTCCACCGGGATGTTACAGACTTCATTAAAATCTTTGTTGGTCCTGACTGTCATGGGTGGCATAACACAAGAGAAGTAATGACAAACTTTGTACAAACTTTGTGTAAAGCTGTGAGAGTATATAACAAGCTGCAACAACAAACTATTCCTTACAGAAAAAAAACCACAAACAACTTTCTCCCAGCCCACCCAAGTTCCAAAATATGTCAGTCAGCAGGCATTCCTGTGCACCTTCTTTGGGGATTTCCATGACTACCCCTGAGCTGTGGAAGACTGGCATGTTTCAGCTCAGGCCAAGCAAGAAAAAGGAACCAGGAAAAAGAAATGTGTGTTTTACAGATTAATAACTATTTCTTTTTGTCCCCATGCTCTGCTACCTCACCCCACCCCTCAGCATAGCCAGAAATTTTGTGTCTTCTAAATATTACTATTGGAAAATAAGTCTTTAGATATAAAAAACATCATGTATATGTTTTCCTACTGCACTGTAAGGGTATGTTTGCAAATTCAGGGTCATAGAATAAAAATGTTATCTTACACTGAAAAAATTCCCAAACAACAGATGAAAAAAATATTAAAATATTATTATCTAAAAAGCAAAAATTAAGCTAAATGTGCCTTGGCAATGAGCAGCACACATCTATATTTGCAGATGTGTGAATGAAAAGAGAGATAGTTTTACTTACATCTCTCTTGCTTGTGGTGTAGCTCCACAGCATGTCATTGACTAATTACAGAAGAAATGAGTAATGGCATAGGAGGGAGGTATTTGGCTATGGTAATGATAAAAGAGGGAAATACTGATGAAGACAGTGACAAAACAATGGACTTTTATCTGTTCTGGCTGGAAAATAAATTCACAACTTTTAAAAAATAAAATTGATCCTTTATTTATATAATGATTTATTTTTTTCTAGTTTATTACTGAACAAAACTGAAATATTTTAATTCTGAGCATGTGGAAAAATAGCATTGCTATTTATGACCTGTTCTGCCTGGTTGCTTAGCTGTGGGAATGCATACCAGGCTGCAGAGGATTCTGGCCAGAACCTTCACAGGGGTGCCCTATGATCCCAATTTTCTTTTTTCAAAATTAATTTATAACAGCTGGTCACACCACTCTTGAAAAATTTCCTTATTAAAACTATACATCTTTACAAAGTAGGTGCTTAGTGCAAGAGGACTAGATGAAGGAATTTACTTCAAATTTTAAGACTTTGTTTTATTAAAAGTCAGTGTCAAGCAACCACTTTGGCTAGCAAGTAAGAAAAACAACACTGACAGAAGAATTACCAATATAAGTTCCTCTTGGTACATATGACCCATCATACACCACTGATGGTTTTAGATTAAAGTCACTTTATAAAGGCATGGAGGTAAACAGATACAAAGGGATGCTGGTAGTACTGACCATGATATTCCAAAGTATGCGGTTGTTAGTAGGGAACCCCTGACCAGCACCTGCCAATCTTTTTCTTCTTCCTGCTTTTTTAACAGCTTTCAGCATCTTTTCTGCCATACAGCAGTTCTAAACTAATTAATATGTCACAGGCTATTGTCCACGGTACCTAGAAGAAAAGAGCTCGCTAGCACACTATCACCAGGATTTCTTTACCTGTGGGAATTTAAAACTGATACAACTAGGGAAAGAAAAAGTTATTTTAAATTGGGAAAATAGTTTTAGACCTTTGTGATAACCTAAGTATGCATTGTCAAGTATTTTTTTTCCTTTACATATTGTTTTCTCCTGACACTTTTGAAGATTGACATTAGCTTGGGAAAACTCAATTAGTTTTTTGTGTACATAGACATAGAACTATTCTGCTGAAGGCACCACTCAAAATGCGCTGCATTTAGAACTAACACTTAAATAGGAAAATGGTACTGTTGAAACAATATATGAGCTAGAAGAACCTGTCCTTTGACTAATGGTTTGCTATCCCTGGATAGGTTGTATGACATGGTCTGCCATGTGGAGAAGACATTTTAAGCTTTTCATTTGTGTTTACTTGATATGACAGCAGCAAACCAATGTATTGCACACCACTGTTGACCCTGCACCACTGGTAGCCACAGTAGAGGGCACTCAACCAAATGAACTAACAGCAGACTTGACTACTATAGATGAGGAAGAAGTCATCACTTTTCTTAGCAAATAAAAGTTACTTTCATCTACAACTTGTTGGATCTAAGTTGACTCCAAAACCAGTAAAACCTCTTGAAAATGCACTCAGAACATCCACACAGGGCTTTGCATTCTTGACTTTTTAATGCATGGCTTTGAAAGTAATGATAAAAGCCCTTCTTCTTCAGGATGCTCCGTGAAACCTGCCCCGATAATTAACAACATGATAAGGAAAAAAGCTTCACCTTTGATATTAAAGGAGAGGTTCCTTTTGCTTAATTATGACTTTCAAATTTTAAGAAGCTAATAAAGGTGTTGGCAGAAAAAAAGCAGCCTTAGCTGAGATGTTGAAAAAATGTCGGCAAAATTAGTATGCCTGACAGTTTCATCAGCAGCTCTTGGTGTAACATGTTTGGCTCTCTTTAGCCTGATGTGTTAGGTTTGTTAAGTTTCTCTTCCTGGGATGAACATGTTTTTTGGCTTCAGCTGTGGAGAAATGGCTGTAAAGTACCCAAAAGCATGTCCACGTTGTGGTGGTTCCTGTCTGCCTTTATAGCTGACAGAATTCATATTAGGTAGGCATGCTTTGGAGGAAAACAGCAAAGAATGGTCTGCTCTCTTAGAGCACTGCTCTCTGGCCTATAATTTAGCTCTTTTTTTTTTTAATATGAAAGCTATAAAAAGAACCACCAGTTCTAAGGATCAAGCTGACAAATACTCAGACACATCCTGTGACCTCACCTACAGGGCTACTGGCGATTTCAGTGTATGTAGCCATGGTTTGAGTTGGCAGCGGATGGAATGGCTGTAAAATATTTTCTGGACTAAAATCAAGGATCTTTCTTCCTCTCTCTTCTTCCTCTCTTCTCTTTGTTTTTTCTATATTTCTTGTGTGTGTGTCTGTAGTCACCCATTTAGTATGGCATTTCTGTAGCAAGGGCAACCTATTTTCCCCTCAGACTCATTAAAAATTTTTTTAAAATTATCTTTCCTAGTATATAATGGTTTAGGGGAAAGAAATTGAGCAGAGAATTTTGATCTTGAGGATTGTGCTGTGGGGAAAAAGCTAGAAGCTTGTTGTTGTCAGTCTGCTGTCACAGTGTGTTCTTGCTGCCATCCCAGCTTCTAACCTCCAGCTAGTGAATTATTATATGTTGGAGCTGAAGTCATACATAAAGATACCTGGTTAATGAAGTTCTTCATCATTCTTCAAGACTGATGATGCTATCCAGCTATGTAATATTATGACCTTTATTGCTTACCAGGCTTTCCTTAATGGCTACAGTTAGAGATAACAAAACATTAAAGAGGAAATTGATATGCACTTGTTTTGCCTAACTGCTCAGTACAAAGTCTTTTTGCACAAAAATTCTGTGCTTCCATTTTTAGCTCAATCTCAGTTTAAATGAAAGATCTAACAGGAAACTTGGAGGAGTTATTAACATAAATGTTTTATGGCGATTTTAGGTTTATCTTTGCAGGCTGCTCTGCAAACCCCAAACTTGATCGAAAGACCAACATAGTGTCAGGATTTCCTAACAGGTCCCCCACAATAAATAACCTGACTTCATTACTTTAGCTATTAAAGACTATGGCTTTTATGAGGTAAGATTAAAGATTACTTGTGTGAAGGAAATAAAGAAATAAAAAAATATATGTTTTTATTAGCTGCTGCTCAAAGACCATTGAGAATTGATTAATCTGTGGCATTTCCAGATCTTTCTTTTGCAGGAATTAAGGGGTTTTAGGTGCTATTACAACTTTTAAAATATTTCAACTATACATTTAATATATTTATTCAACTCTGTAGTTTGTACTGCAATGCAAGTTGTTCTTTAAGAAAATACAAAATTACTTTTCTCTTATTTTTAGATCTCAAAAAGATTTTTAACTTTGAAAGCAGATTGCAATATTTCAGGGACAATAAAGGAATGCTCATTGACAAGATGATGAACAGATGCTTCTGTTTCTCCTAGATGTTTTGTTAAAAGCGGATGGAGTTTTATTATTAGGTCCCAACTGTAGTCTGCACATCACAACAAGGAGGATACTACGTGCACAGAAACAACAGGTTTTAA
This sequence comes from Heliornis fulica, assembly GCA_013399135.1. Classification (NCBI taxonomy): domain Eukaryota; kingdom Metazoa; phylum Chordata; class Aves; order Gruiformes; family Heliornithidae; genus Heliornis; species Heliornis fulica. The sequence goes on from VXBZ01005797.1 coordinate 518,391, forward strand.
ACAGTGAAGCCTGGCAGAAGGGCACTCCAAAAGAGGACAGAATATTAAGTACAGCCAGCATAAGCCTAATTTTCAGAGAAGATTATGTAGGAGGATAAAGTGTATGGAGAGCTGGGAATAGGTTACTTGCACACTGATTTTACTATTTCTCCTTATACCTAAGTGAATATTTCACCCCTTCACCTACACATTTAATAGGAAACATCTCTTTAATTTAAAAAAAAAATCTCTTCAGAAATGTATTCAATGTATGTAGTCACCTTCATACATTAATCAAATGCTTTTGCAAGCATTACTTTCTTCTGTAATATAAAGGTGGCACAGCAGGAGAATTTAGACAGAATAGATCATGCAGCTCAGCATCTTTCTTGAGGTTTAACATGCCAGTGATGTGGACACTGGGACTACTGTCCTTTACCAAGACAGTATTCTTTCACATGAAGGGCTCTGGGAGCCCTTCATACGAAAGAATAAGGACTTGCCCTGGACCTCTATATTTTAATTTTGGTTTGAGCATGTCTGTGAATACATATTATGCATAAGGTGTCTTTTCTTCTTCAGCTAGGTGTAACAAGAGTGTTACAAATTATTGGTAAATAGCACATGGGGTTACACATACACACTCATAATGCTGATTTTTACCATGAAAAGTTTCAGATGTGAATAGCGTGAAAAGCATCAGAAATTTTACCACAGGTGCATCTAATACTTATAGATAAGAGATATCAGCATCTCCAGACAGTGTACCTTGTTTTGAAGGATGATTCATTCAAATATATGACTCCCCTATTCATAACAACAGGACTTATACGGTCATGCTTGACAATAGTTCAGGGCTGAATTGTTAATAGAAGTTGAAGCAGTTGTGGAAAATGATCATAATTGTATACCCTAGATAGACAGCACAGGACATGATTGACTGTGCCTCCAGGATTGCTAGCTGGGGATTTCGATATCAACATGACCTGATCTCCCTTTACTTTTTCTACACCTGTCCCTAGATAGATTAATAGTACAAATGAGTAAGACCACAGTGATAAAACATGCTGCAAAACAAAAATGTCCAGCAAGATGCATAAATCCTTAGCTTGGAAAATGGAAATCAGCCACTTAAACTAGCTTTACTTCTAACTGGTTTTGTCTGCAATGAGTTATAAGAGCAGTTGGAAGCAATCACATGCAGAGAAAGGACTTCTCAGTTCTTATTTCAAGCTCTGGATCAACTTGCAATCAAGTTGGAGGAAAATGTCACTTTTATTGAAACTAGAGCTGAGTCTTAAATAGCCTGAGTTCTATGGAAATAATATTTGTACTTCCTTGAGGGAACTATGAATTTCTTTGTAGGGAAAAATTGAAGTTACTGTCTATTAGTTCAGTTATAACTGTGTCTGCTTTTGTCAACACTGGAATGGGATGAAAAACTGATGAGTGCATCCCAATGATTCTAAGAGGGAGGTTAGTTTCAAAACTAGGTAAATAAAAATAATTATTAAAATTGATATAAAACTCATTAATTTAGGTGGAAGTTGGGCCAGGATTTATGGAATCATGGCAGATTACAACTCTAAGAAATGAGCTTTATTTTTAAGGAGCATTGGTGTTGTCAGTCTTTTTTTTTTATGTGGCTTTTATTACCACAATCACTTGACCTTAAGCCAATAAATACTACAATAGTTTTTCACTGTGAGTTCTATACTGAGTCATCTTAAATTGGCTTGAATAATCCCATGGGTCCTTTGTGGTTCAGCACAGTGCAACTTCTGAAGGTAACTTCTATTGGCACTGTATTGCTCTAATGTCCAGAGCAGAATGAAAATTTCTATTAAAACCAAAATAAATAACATTTTAAGCACTCTATAGATATTTAAATTTTTTAAATGTCTATTACTAAAAAGTCTTATAAAAATGTATAAATCATCTATTGTTAAGAAAGAGGAGATTACTCTTGCAGAATGCTTTTGCCTTCACTATTCAAGGACAAGACTAGGTATTTAGGTAGAATAACATGGTTTTAAAATATCTGTGAGAATGCGTATGTTGCCATCCTCTATAGGAGGTTCTAAAACCACAGGTTTTAGAATTTGGACAGAACTTCTTGCCCAATTTAGAATGAAATGAGGAAAAAGATCAGTTGTCTAAGCAGGGAAAGGAAGATATTCTAAACTCTCATCTGTATGATTTAGTAATTCAAATACTTTAAGGAAATATTTGTGTCAGTAGATTATAGTTTTAGAGGCATAGTGAATGTATGACATGTTTATTTAAAAGCAAAGTGAATTATGCCTGAAATTGAAAGTAGGCGATTCTAGCCTCTGGGCTGCACTGAGAAGCACTAGCAACAGCTAAAGTTAAGAGCTAGACCCACTTAGTGATTGAGCCACCTGGATGTATTCTCTACTCCCCCATTAGGGTTATATAGGAAGAATATATATGTAATGCACTAGGCAGATGAAGAGCAAGAATAGAGGAGCAGCACTGGAATACTGGCTAAATGGCTAATGCTCTCCTGAAAGGAAGGCAGAGTGGAAGTCAATGAAGTTTGGGGAAAAGGATGGGCAGTGGAGGTAAAACTGGACACCCACATAAAAAAAAAACCCTAAACCTAGTATTTCAGTGCTAAGCACTTTTGAATCTGTGTTGTGATGTAGATACAGAAGAGCCATCATTTCTATGGGGAGGCAAACAGCCTTGGTGAGCTCATGTTCAGAGTGGTTGCAGACCCAGGAACATATGTACACCTTGAAGCCTGAGTTAATTTACTGACTACAGCCCCTCAGTGTCAACACCCCTCTGTACCATCCATTTCCTGTGAGTCAGCTCTAAATAACCCCCTCTGTTTTCTCTGTGGAAAGCTCACCACTCCAGCACTGGCTTGCCACTCTATACCAAGTATACTCAGTACCTTTTGTGTACAAGCCTATTGCAGAATGGAAGAGTCAGAGCAATTTTAATTTCCCTCAACTTTTCACAGCTGCCTTTCTACCAAAAAAAAAAAAAAAAAAAAAAAAAACCTATAAAGTTTTATTCCTCTTATTCAGAATTCTGCTCTGTCATTTCCAGTGTCAAGTGTGGGTAATATCATTCTTAATTGTATTTGAAAGCCGGCAATGAAAGTCCTTTTCTGTGCATGTCTGCAAACAAACCTGGCTGACAAACTCTCATTATGATGATCCCTTTTTTTTTCTAAGTAGCAGGGAATGAGTATTACCAAATGGGCTTCATGTCACCTCCATAGAAAGGGCCAGTACAGCCACAAAGCCTGATTCTCTTTCAGCCTAAGACTGGTGCCAGGAACTCTGGGCTGTTGGATAAGCAGCAAGGAATGGAATGAATTCCTGTGGCTTCGGCACCAGTCTATGCAATCAAGCACGTACCAGAATTCTTCAGTATCTACAGACATTCTCTGAAAAATCTAACTTACCTCATCTAGGGGGTTATAATGATTAAACAATGACAGAATAAAAGCTCATAACAACTGGTCGATGCCCAAACTCTCACCAGCAGAAAGGGTTTGGTAACATTGTAATGATTCCAACACAAGTGAGCAGATTCTCTTCAAGGACAGTCTTGAGTTTCTATATCTCCCAGGATCTACACTGGGGACTATTTAGGTGTTTTGCTTTAGGTATGTCTGATTCCCATACAGAAGGCAGAAACACTGAGAATTTTTTATTGTAAAATATTTTTCTTGGATTTACCATACAAAACTGAATTCCTAGGGCAATGATAAAACTGCTGAAATGTCATCTTGCAATTCTCAAAAGAAAGGTGCTCTTATTTTTATTTATCTCCATTATGTCAGTAGAATAACTATAATACTTAGAAAACAAGATAGGTATTGAAAATAAGGGATTGATCTGCAAAAACAAGACTCAGTACTTGCAAATATACAAGCGTATAGGTATTATGTCTGTATATTTATTTGTTACTGTTCAGAACTTAAGTAGGTACTTGGGCTTTCATGTGAAGTAATTCTTGGATCTCTTATACATGTATGTGTGAGCGAGTTAAGTTTCTTCAGTTTTAAAACCTCTTAAGCTATTCAGCCATGTCCAATGTTTTAATTAGAATGTGCATGGCATCTTTTCCAGCACTGCAATTTATTTCCTACTAGCAGAAATTAATCTCTACAAAGAAAGATAGCAAAATCTGCTACACAATACATTAAGTAATCTCATACATCCAGAGTAAATCCCTCTTCTTCCAAATTTACTGAGAGTTCTTTTACTTTTTACTCTTTTTTTAAAAAAAAAATCCTGAAACTAGCTGTTTCTTGTGATTGAATATTTATTTATAATCTAAGTCCTGACATTCATCAAACCATCATTTGAACATAAAGTGTGCAGATCTGAGAAACATGCTGTGGGGAGAGTGGAAGACAGGTACAAGAGAGGTACAAAGATAAATAAAACATGAAAAGAAACACACAGATGTTAAAAAAAGCCAATTGTGTTGCTGCAATATAAGCAAACATTTTCTCCAACAAATGCTTACGTGAAACTTTCCTTGTAGCAGAAGCTGGAATAGATTTTTGTGCCAGAAAACCTCCCTGATTAGCTCAAAGGCTTTCAAAGATTTGGATTCAGAGAATGGCATGGAAATGAAACAACTAGTTATACCCATCATATACTAAATTTTATATAGCCAATGCACCAACCTGAAGCAAATTGGGGTGGCAGAGAAACACAGAGAAAAATGTATTTTCATAAATTAATGCTTCAAACATTTGAAATTATTTATGCACACCAAAGAAATTGTTTCAAACTAACATTGAAACCAAAAACTGTAAAAAAGTTAGTAAAAATGTTTAATTGAAATAATTTAACCAAGAAAGATTCCTTCAGTCTACATAGCAAACTGCTTGTTTATATGTGTCAGTGAATGCAAGGAGAATATTTTGCATAATGCAATCAATGGATGGAGCTGAGGGGTGATGTTGGTCAGAGACACACATTCAGTGCATTTGGAGCAGCAAGTATCTAATTATAGTTATAATATCAAATTTATGTAAGCTTTCCTGGTTGCTTCAAATGCATAAAGTCATCTACTGTATGCATTTGAAAATAAGCCAAATATTCTTCAGCTGAAGCAAATATGTGCAGCAATTCTACTGAAGTTTTTAAGAATATCATGGGCTTGAGATCATGCATTGGACTTGCATGACAAGGTTTTGGTAGCAGGAAGACTACAGTGATACCTTCTGTGAGAAGCTGCTAAAAGCTCACCCCCATGTCCAATAGAGCCAATGCCAGCCAGCTCCAAGACAGAGCCACCACCATGCAAGGCTGAGCCCATCAGTCACAGCAGTAGCACCCCCAGGATAACTGTGGAGATGTGACCCTCCTCTCCTGAGCTACTCAAGACTTGATGTAATCTCTCCCCCAACGTTTTCTGTCACATACCTGAGCAACAAAGAGCCTAAAGGCACCCCCTTAATTTGTTCAGCTGGTTTTGCTTCCTTGGAAACTGAAACAGCCTGGTGCACCTGTGTGCTCCAGTTTTAAGTCTTGTTCCCTTACGACTTGGGAACAATAGTGATCATCATATGCCTGCTGGCAAACTGGTGTTTGGTGGAATCTTGTCATCTTCAAATATGTATTTAAGTCACTGTTTTGGTCATAGTATATTTTATGAAATTACTTTTAAAACTTTAAAATTAATCGATCATTAAGGGTTACTAAGATTTAAACTTTGATTTACCATATACTATCAAATTCTGAATTGACTGAATTTTAACAGTGCCAAACACTTTTCATCCACAACAGTAACATAGTTAAAAATAGGGAAAAGGCAGGGAGGGCAAAAGGGTTTTAAGATTTTGTTTTACTTCTCGTTATCCTACTCTGATTCCATTTATAATAATAAATCATACTAATTTTCACAAGTTGGGTCTGTTTTGCCACTGACAGTAATGGGTGAAAGATCACAGAATAGTTAGGGCTGGAAGGGACCTTAAAAAACATCAAGTTCTAACCCACCTGCCATGATCTCTCCTTGTCCTTATCTCAATCCACAGGTCTTTCGTTCTACTCTCTCACTTCCATTCAGACGAGAGGGGGTTATAAAGGAGCTTCGGTGGGCATCTGGCATCTGACCAGGATCAACACTGTGAAGAAAACCAAAATCAATCCACAAACCTTAACGTTCAGCCTACATCTATAAAACATTGAAACTACTCCTTTGAAGATTTTGCTTGACCTGAAGGAATGATTACTAGCCAAACCTAACCTAAACACAATCTTCTTTCTAAAATAAGAAGTAAATCTGTCCACTCAAATCCAACTTCGCCTACACTCCTGAAACATGTTCTGTTGTAATCAAATGAGATGTTACACTGAACTTGGAAACAGGATTCCAAACACTTGGAAAAGGATTCCATTTAGACTGTCTTTGACACTGACTGGTTATCTTCAATAAATCAACAAGCACTACTGTTTCTTCAGATATTATCCAGTCCAAAAGAAATTTTGTTAAAACTTATGATATGCCAATGCAAGTTTGGGAAAAAATTTGCAGACAATCACTGAACTTTAAGACCTATATCTATGTGCTGACTAACTTCTTATTTTTTTTCCAAGAGTGTTTTTTATTACTTTTTTATGACAACAGACAAAGCTAATTCAGAAATTCAGTGTCTTTGAGCTTCCCTTAATACCAAAGTGTGGGCTGGTTATATTTCAGTTCCCTAATATTAAACAAATCCAACTTCCAGTGTTTTAATGTCTTAATTTCTGTTAATTTTTTCTTCTCCGTTAACTAAATCATTAGTATGTATTTTGCAATCTAGAAAGAGTTTAAAGGAATACAAGACAAATAAATAAAGGAGGTCTTTCTGTGCTGGGGCAAGCTGAAAGGGCATACCTTAACTTACATGCAACTGACTTTAAAAACTAGAAATGAAGAGATTATTCCATATCAGGTATTCTACAAGGTTCACAAAAACTGAACACACTTAACCACGTCAACCTGGCTACTTCACATGGCTAGTCTGAGTTTGCCTTAAGTTTTGGGTTTTTTTGTTTTTTNTTGGTTTTTTTTTTTTTTTTTTTTTTTTTTAATTTTTTTTTTTTAAATCTCCAAATCAGAAAGACAGACAGACCATTCTGTCGGCAGTGATACCTGAACTGCTGAAGAAAGAAGATTAAAAATTATACACAATTGCCCCTCTTGGGTAGCTCATCTTGAGATTGTTTTCTATACACTAGAAACTATGCTTTGTATTTATATGGATTTTTTCTTTAAGAAAAATCTCAGAAAAACTCATTGATCTCTCACCACAGCACCCAACAAATAGTATAACTTGGGAAAACCCTGTATTACAAATACTTTTTGCCACACATAGCCTCTTCACTGCAGCTCAGATTAAAAATGAACTGCAGTCTTTTCAATGCTAGTAGCAGTATACCTTTCTACCACACCCCAGGGTACACCCCATATGTTTTTAATGCTTGCTAGTTATTTATTTGCACCTCTGTACCTACAGGTTAAAGGACTGCTTTGGTAAAAGTTCCAGGCAGTAATGATTTGAAATGGTCCACTGCAATACTAAGCTGCCATCACCATTGTGATTGCCTGCTTTTATTCATGCTTGTCAAATGCCTTCCTGAGGATGTCTTCACTATTTCTCAACTCTAAATTTCAGATTCCTTTTTTCCATTAACTTGTCTTAAATGCAAACTCTTGCCAAAATACAGATGCTTCAGTGCACTTGATGGGTCTACTCAGCTGGGGATGAGCCACAGTTCAAGACCCCTTCTGTTAAAGGATTGAATTGCACTGGGAAGACAGCTTTTACAGAGCAAAGATATCTAGAATCATAGAATCATAGAATTTTAAGGCTGTAAATGACCCCTAAGATCATCTGGTCCAATCATTAGCCCACCACCACCAAGTCTACCCTTAGACCATATCCTCAAGCACTGCATCTACCCGTCTTTTAAACACCTCAAGAGATGGGGACTCAACCACCTCCCTGGGTAGACTGTTCCAGTGCTTGATGACTCTCTCAGTAAAGAAGTTCTTTCTAATATCCAACCTAAATTTTCCCTGGCGCAGCTTGAGGCCATTACCTTGAGTTCTGTCGCCTGTTACTGGGGAGAAGAGACCAACCCCCACCTCACTGCAACCTCCTTTCAGGTAGTTGTAGAGAGCAATAAGGTCTCCCCTCAGTCTCCTCCAAACTAAACAACCCCAGCTCCCTCAGCCGCTCCTCGTAGGGCCTGTTCTCCAGACCCTTCACCATCCTCGTTGCCCTTCTCTGGACACGCTCCAG